>APFE031660374.1:0-13125 GCA_000404065.3 Pinus taeda
TATTTGTTAATCAATGTTTTTAATGGTTTTTTTATTCATAACATTGCCACCCCCTTTAGAGATGCTTTGACCTCAACGCAGAACAAGAAGGGTTTTCTCTTGTTGAACATGTTGCTATGGAATGACATCTTTACTTTGATTTTGTTTTTGCTCGGTGAAGTCTTCATGTCTATTTGTACCTTCCTTGAAGCTGGAGGTGTCAACACCATATAATTTATAATGTCGTCCTTGCTAGTTAAACTCCACAAATTGTTCTTCAAGGTTTGTAATATTACTTCCTACTTGTATTAACCACTCTTCAACTAGAAATATATCCATTTCCTGTTGATTGGGGGTAGCATTAGCTGTGCTCTAGCCATGAAATTGGTGGAGTGGCTAAAGCACATGAGATCTCCAAGACCCAGGAATGGTTTGGGCAGATTCTAACCGGTTTGGGAGATAATAAAATAATCAATATTTTTAATGGAGTTTCCAAGCCTAAACTTAGGAAAAATAAAATATTAATGGGTATTAATATAACCAAAAGTCATGGATCAAGCCAAATCTAATCTTAGCCATTGATTAGAGATTTAATCTCAGTCGTTGAAGGACCAACATGAAAGTTATAAGAAGAGGCTTGAGGGTTAGTTGGAGAACGCACTGAGGAAGACCAGTCAGTTCGATTTCTGGAGCAGGGTTAGCTGAGAAATTCGAATTAGTGGTCTGGAGAGGAGCAGGAGGCAGCAAGTACAGAACAAAGAGTTGGGATCAGCACCAGGGGAACAATGCAGAGGTTGGAGAGGCTGATGCAAAGCCTCTCAGGTAGACGCAGAGGCTGTAGACTGCGCAGTCACTAGAGGGCCTACTTGGGTGACACAGAGAGGCCCAATGCCGACACAGAGAGGCAGGGGTTGACGTAGAGTATCTGGGAGCTACGCAGAGGTCATCTAGGCTGATGCTGAGATTGGGGGAAGTGCTGAAGAATTCTCTCTGTTGGGTAAGCTAGTTTGGCACCTAGTTGTACTGAAGAATTGCTGAATAATAAAATCCTCCCTTGCTGCACCGGTTTTCCCACAATTGGGTTTTTCCGGGGACTGATTGTCCAAAATATTTGTGTCGATGTGTTAATTCTTGTGCATGTGTTTGTTTCTGTATTATGATATGATGTCTACAACATAATTTATTTTAATGTTTACTGAAGGAATTTCATAAATAACTTATTGGGAAATAAGTAGGTAAAATAAATCAGTTGTTACAGTGATTGAATTTTCACATTCCCTTGAATGGTAGGGAAAATAGATCTGTTTGCAGTTCTAGTTCTTGTATTTGGATTGAAATCTTATGGGATTCTCTCATCTCTTCGAACTTTTGCCCAATAGCGATAATCATGCTCAGTTCCCTAATTCGGCATACAGAAAGATCAAGTTGTCTAACAAGATCAATGTTTATACAATTGAGAGTGCTACCAGAATTGACAAGTATATTGACATTTCTGCCTCTTATGATCCATTTAAATTTTTGGGTTTTAGGGCATAATCTCCTTGTCATGTTTGTTGGTAGAGTAGTAGGCTTAATGTTCTTTCATCTTGGACACTGGTCTCTTTGCTTCCAAAGGTGTGGTGGAACATATTTTGTAGTGACTTGTTGTTTTTGGCCTTTTGAAGAATTGCTTTCTCCATCTTGATTTTGTTGGACACATGAGATTGTAGCTAATGACAGTGCCAAAGGATCGAAATCTTCATTGTGTGTGGCAATGTTTTCTTCATCAGGTTCTTGTACTTCAGTTTGTCTTACATCTACTATTTTATAGTAGCATAAGGATGTGTGTTCGCATTTATGTCTTGGCGTCTGATTTTCTCCACACTTGCGACTATTATTTTTATTTTTAATCTTTTTTCCGACTCATTACTAGAAGTGTCTGATTCCTTCTCAACTTCATAATTATACAATTTCTTGTTAAGTCATCTATGTCCTTATTTCCAGTTGTCCCCACAATACCTACATTTGTTTGATTCCTTTTTACCTAAGTATTGTTGTTGGTCTTCGTCTTCCTTGAATGATGACATTTTGAACTTATGTTTTTGTTCAATAAGCTTTGCCGCATGTCTAGCTTCTTCGATAGTTTTAGGTTTTTACAATTTCAATTCTGCACGGATATACTGCTCAAGTCCACATGTATACATTTTAAGTAGTTGTTCATCAATAAATCCTCTGTCTTGTAGCTAATATTTCCTATTCATGGGTGTAGTTTCTTACAGACCCTTTTTGCTTGAGATGAATTTTTTTCGTAGACATCATTTTATTCTTCGTCGTAGAATCTTTCTAGCAAGGCATCCACAAAGGTCTTCCAATGAAAGGAACGAGCATCATATTTGCCAGACCACCATAGGAACCAATCATATGCCTCTGCTTCCAAATTGTTGGATGTGGTCATGATTTTTTCTCGTTCTCCTATTGGCAAGTTTGATTCAAAAATGGCTCCCATTTTATTAACCCAGACAATAGTGCCTTTATGGTCTTTTCCATCCTATTTTAGGAGCTCCTTTTTAATCCGTTGATAGCCCCTTTGCGAAAATCTAGTGTAATACTAGCTACTTGAAAAACATATCTTAGGTCGATCAACAGGTTCATGCACAATTGTTAATTTTAGGTATGTTCTATGCTAGAGCAATTTATTTAAATTTTCACAGTTAGAAATCACATCAGCATTAAGATAAACTGCAGATAGAACATAAATACAAAACGCAGAAGACAAGCCAGGACAAGAGGACACAAGATATGGCGCGAGCCAGGGACAAACCCCACAATGTGTGGGGAAACCCTTTGATCAAATCTTCTTTTATCTTCAAAGTTCAGCAGAGAAAGAGAGAGAGAGTACATTTACAACAGAAGTCAATACTTGACTTATCTAGATCTAGCATAGATCATTTCGTATCATGATGAGATCAGTTGAAGACATTCTGCTTCAACTGATTCTCAAGGTGACTCCTTCACCTATCATCGTTCTGCATCCCGTCCATTTGCTGTACCACTGCATACTGCACCATGCTGCACTAATCATGATTATCATCATGTTGCCCCTGTCCATGATCTTATCCATCATCATGCTGCCCATACCCATGTGCATCATCATCATCATGCTGTTCCAACAGATGTCATTCTATCACTGCTGTTCATTGTGATAGGGCTGCTATAGGTATGCCATTCTATCACCGTTGTTTATCATGCTGCCCATTATCATGCTGCCCTTTGACTGCTGCACCATGTACTTGCTGTTATGTCAAGCCACCAATTTGGCTCCCAGACTGCCCAATAATCTGATCCAAACTGACCCAAAGAACAGATCCAACACACATCACAATTGCTGCTCCAAGTTTGAGTTACTGCTGTAATGTCTGGGACTGGTTAGGGCATATTTGCCTGCTGTAATAACTCTTGATCAGCCATCAAAACAACCCTCCTTGACTGCAGCCTACTCTTGAAGAGGTGCTGGCACCCTTGGCTGCTGTCCTTGGCATAGATAGCCCCTAAACAGCTCCACGCTGCCCTCCAAAGAGAGTTAGGACCTGCAGCCCGCCTACAGCATCATACACTGCCCTTTCTTGCACCCAAGACACCTCCATGCAGGTTGAACCAGCCTCTCCTAGCCTCGGCCCCCTAGGGAGTTGTCTCAGCCTCCCCTCGCAGCAATTCGGTCCTCAAACATAACCTAGAAACAGTCTCAAAACATCACGCTGTTCTGTCCCTTTTTAATGGTTAGGGCATCCTTAAAATAGCAAGTTAGGGAGCCTCATTACTGCGGTTAGGGTCACCCTTGGGACAACGTATAGATGAGGGAAGTCTTCCTTGATAGCGTAGAGGATTAGGGCATCTCATCTTCACAACATGACTGCGTCTTCCTTGCTAGGGCATCATCCACTTAGCCCAGCGTACTCTTAGTGTCTCTCTCCTTCACCAAAAACCCAAAGACGTGGAGAGGAGGAGAACACATGAAGAGGATGTGTGTTACAAATGATTTTAAGTCCTATATATTTATACTTAAACGTAGATGATGAATAGACACGACTATTGGGCTTCTGAGCCTACTCAAGTTGCTGGTCGGCTTGATAATAATTCCATAATCAAAATTAATTCATATCTCCATAAATACTTATCGGAATCGGATGATCTTTGGATCAATCCTACACCTCTCGACGAGAGGGATCCAATAAAAATATCAGCTGCCATAAATAAGCCGACCCACATGGAGTTTGGCCCTAGTTGCCAATTTAACAGGAATGAACGAGGCCAAGGAATGAACAAGGCCAAGGTAGGAATGAACAAGATTGAGGTTAAGGAGGGCGCGAGGCTGAGGAATGAACAAGGTTGAGGTTAAGGATGGCAGAGTTTTGATAAATGGAACAATGAGACACATGGCCTTCATGGTAGGTCCCACATAGCGTTTTGTCTAAGATGATTAATATGCTATGTGGTAGCTATAATTTATAAAATTTGCATTTGCATGCACTACACGTGCCTCCTGCCACACTGAGAGGTGTAACCAGAGAACAACTGCCTCGAAGAAAATCAATTGCCAAACACAAACACATAGTTTTTCACCAGATGGACTCGGAAATCTAACTGGGCTCACCACCAAAGGTATTACTAAAGAACTAGTGCCTTCAGAGAAACTCAGTAGCCAAACACAGTGTTTCATTACAGTTGCTTTCCTTTTCTTTCCTATGGAAAAAGATTCATTCTAGTTAGCTACAAAGGATCACCATGGGGGCTTTAAGGAGGAAGAAGATGCACCTGCCTTTCTTGGCGCCATTCTAGCTACGACTAGAGGTGGAATTTGGCCTCAGGCTTTCAAAATTGTTGATCATTTGAGCTTCTTGGAATCATACATGTAGTCACCAGAGCATATTTGATAGTGGAGATGCTCCATTTAGGGTTGAAAGATCTCAATAAGGTAGCAATTTTCTTTCTGTCGGGTTGACAGATCTCAATGAGGCAACAATTTTCTTCAGTGCGGCAAAAGATTCATTCCGGTTAGCTACAAAGGATCATTTTGGGGACTTTAAGGAGGAAGAAGAGGTGCCTACCTTTCTTGGCGCCATTCCAGCTACGACTATAGGTGGAATTTGGCCTCAAGCTTTCAAAAATGTTGATCATTTGAGCTTCCTGGTACATGTAGTCACGCAAGCAGATTTGATAGTGGGCTTCCTTCCTCGTGCGACAATGTAACAGATTTGGGCTTCCTTCCTTGGAGGACGATGCAAGATCTCATGGCAAACCCAATTCCACACCACCCACCAAGTTATTTGCTACAACTTCCAATTCAAAGCCCAAGACTTTGGGTCATGGTACAGTCATGAAGAAGACCAAAGATGTGTTAAGTCCAAGCAACTTCCAACTCAGAGCTCAGTTCAATCATGAAGAAGACCAGGGACGTGTTAACTCTAAGCAGAGTTGAGACAGGATAGAGACCAAGCTGTCAGCAAGTTGGAAAGAAGAAGATATCCGAAGATTCATATCAAAGAGTTGTTGGCCCATTAGAAAGACCCTTTCGTTCTCTGGCAACCCGAAAATGGTGGGTGAGTTTCATGAGTTTCCTTACACCAAGCAGAGTTGAGACAAGATGGAGATCAAGCTGTCGGCAAGTTGGAAAGAAGAAGATATCCGAAGATTCATTTCAAAGAGTTTTTGGCCCATCAGAAAGACCCTTTCATTCTCTAGCAACCCGAAAATGGTGGGTGAGTTTCCTGAGTTTCCTTCCAAAATCATAGGTCCAGATTATAAGTGATAGTAAGGTAGGCTAAGTTGTTTGTAGTTTGTAATTTGTAGCAATTGTTGACACAATTTATTGTGTTGCTTCATAGCTCTCCCTATTGTGCTGCTTCACAGCTCTCTTCTACCCTGGAACCTGGGTTACTCGTTAAGAAGGAAGGCTCTGCAAGCAAGTACCCTAGATAAGATAGCTCTCGTTCCGTAGACGACACCACATTAACATGTGGCAACTTCAACAACACTGCACAAACACATGGCAACTTTAGTGACTAAGAAATGGCTTATGGAAACTTTATCTTCCCTGGCATTTCCAAACTAGGCTAGCATTTAATATTTGCTAGACTAATATTGCTAGTTTGAAACAATTTCGAAATATGAAAAACACAAACCCAAAATAGTATAAGATTATCACCCCTCTACCTCGGGAAGAGGTTAAATAAGACCACGAAAAAAATTAGATTATGGTTTGGGGATGACATAGCGCATCGACGGATAAAAACTTACTAAATATTAACACGAACTAATGTTAAGCCATCGAAATCGATTACTATAGTCCAATACCATTGTGAGGGACTAATAAGATAAGAAAAATATACTGAAACATTGATATGGGTATTAATGACCAACATTATATAAATTATATGGGAAAAGGGATACTGTCACATACACAGAAGTATTTGTATAGAATCTAAAAGAATGTAGTCTTTTTTTATTGAAGAAAGAAAAAGCCTTTTTTCGTTTTGAAAAATATAGATATCAATAGCAAGTGTTTACAAAACATATGGCTATGTGTGGGACTCTATCGTGATTACTGCCTGTTGGTGTTTTTCCACGGCCTGTGAAAATACTATATTCCACTCTTACACATCAAATAATTCGCTTACAAGCTCTATAGCCAACGCGATCAAAGGAGCTGAGATTTGAAAGAAGAGAAGCAACACAAATACAAGGTTCAACAATATCAAAGCCAAAGACGCGATAGCAAGTCCGGATCCACTGTTAACCAACCTGTTCTGCAGCCATCCGAGCAAATCACGAATATCCTTGGAGTATATTCAAAGGACCACTCCTCCCACAGTGCTGTGGAGGAGCGTACTCTATTTCTTTCATTCTCAGCCCCTCCCTTAGTTTTCTTAAACACTATCATCTCTTCCTCCACCATGCTTGGATCACCTACAATAGCATTTCTTTCCAAAATAACGTCAAAATACAATTTAAAATTCATACCCACAAAAAGCTATACCCATGCTTGATAACCTGCAATAGCCGTGCTTTTGAAAAATAACGTCAACATTCAATTTAGAATTCATACCCACAAACCGCTAGACTTAGAAGGGTTATTTGTTTAGTGTATTCTTTGAGTTGAGTCGAGATCATAATAAGCTATATATTTAATAGTTGCTTTTTGAATCGAGATCATAATAAATTATAATTCAATAGGATTCTACCCAGTCATACATTCAATAAGATTGGAACCGGATCTCATTGGTTTCACCGAACAAAACTTACTTTTTAAACCACATATCGACGCGATTGTTATTGTGCCGAGACCAAAATGTTAAAAGACATATCTAGAGGCAGCGAGCTGAATCTAACGAGAAGACAACACGCCGAAGGCATGGCCTGTACAGAATAGGGGAAGTTGAATTCGGCTTTGGGGCCTCTCAAGCAATAAATGCGGCATTGTAGCTCGGCCGTTCTACAGGAGCGAAAATGAGGGAGTTGAGGTTAGAAATCGGGATAGCGAAAAGTAGATGGCAGATTAGGAGCAGAAAATGGCGGAGTTTGGTGGTCCCAAATCAGAACGATCGAAGACATGGCTCGGCTTCTACAAAACGGCCCAGCTACAATGCATCAGTTATCGCTTTAGGGACCCAAACGCCAAATTCAACTTCCTCGATTTTGCACCCTCCAGTCCGTCGGCGTTTCCACTTTCCCCTGCCAGATTCAGCTCGCCGTCGCTTGGCGAAATCCCTTGGACTTTGTCCTCTCCACACACCCAATAACAATTACGTGGCACGCCCTAGGCGTCTCGAATAAAAAACTTCTATGAAGTTAATGCGATGGGGGTCCACCGACTTTTATCGGTTCTCTCTGCATTGGCTTTTCGTGGTCTTTAAAGTGTGACATTATGTTTTGGATATGCAGCAGCTCGCCGTCGCTTGGCGAAATCCCTTGGACTTTGCCCTCTCCACACACCCAATAACAATTACGCGGCACGCCCTAGGCGTCTCGAAGAAAAAAATTATATGAAGTGAATGCGATGGGGGTCCACCGGCTTTTATTGGTCTCTCAGCATTGGCTTTTCGTGGTCTTTAAAGTGTGACATTATATTTTGGATACGGGGTTGTGCAGTGCGTCAGTCTTGACGGTCGATACTGTGTTGGTACATAAAGGTAGACGGGTGATAAAAGGATAACCTAGCGTAAAAATTAATAGATGGACGGAACAGAAAGTGTATTATGGTATGGATAATATTTGATATATTGAAATATATATATTTCTATTGAGAATAGTTTTATTTGATATATTGAAATATATATATTTTTATTGAGAAAAGTTTTAGGTGAAACTTGGGGAAATTTTTTCTAATAAACTTGATAAAGTTTATGGATTAGAAACCTAAATTTAACTATATATTTTATTTTAACATATTTTAAATAAGATAATTTTTAATCATAAAATATTTGTTGTCGCGGTTATATGATACTTAATTGATTATTATAGAAGTGTATTGTTAACACATTACTTATTATATTATATATATATAAATATAATATATAATAAATAATATATATATATATAATAGATATTATAGATTTTTAACCAGAGTTTGTAGTAGTTAGTATTTTGTTTACTTTAAAATAATTTAATTAAACTAAAAAATAATAAAACATAATTTATAACAAAAATAAAAATAACTATAAAATGTTGTATTATTGAATCTAGACAATATAATTAAATTAAATTATTAACGATGTATAATATATATATATTTACTAAATTGGTTTTTAATATAATAATAAATTATCTTAAATTGAAAGTATAATGGAAAAACTAGAATTCATGAAAATGGAAATAATAGAAAAATGAAAAATAAATAAATAATAAACCTAAAAACAAAAAATAGTAAGAAACATAAATGGAAGTTACTAAAGAGCTCATAATAAGACCTCAAACAATCACTTTACAAATAAATAAATTCAAATAATAAAAAAAATAACAAAAATTGAATTCCTAATGTTAAACTAAGAATAAGCTTAAAAAAAATTGGTCAAAAACAAACTAATACAACTCAAGGCAAAACTAAATGCTTAATACCATGCCTGCAAGTTTAATAAGGTGATTTCTAATTATAAACTATTATATATTATTGTACTAAACTAATAAAAATGTCACAATAATAAAATGGTGATATGCATAATATTATTTGAAATTGGGAAAAATGAAATGCAAAATGAAATATAGTTGTACATAATTTTTTTAGAAAGTAAGAAAATTACTCTTATTATATTATTTTTAAATATTATATTTAAAAATATTTTGGTGCCTTTTATTTTGATTAATAAGGTTAAAGAAAAAAACCTTCTCCACCAAAATTTCTACCTTTAATACTTAATCCACTACTACTATGATTTTTGTTTTCATTTTTTTACTACTTAAGTGGTTGAAGGTTGAATCCTTATTGATTGTTCATAGGTGATTTTTATTTCTTCATAATCTTCTTGCTTTTTACATTCTTCATTATGCCATAATCTTTTTGTTTTTAACATTCTTCATTATGCCTTGTACTTTATTTTTTATTCTTTTCAAATTAGTTTTAATGGAAATACATTTATTGTTAGATCCTTTTTTATTGGAAGGTTTAATAGTTTAGTTTTTTTTTTTATTATTATTATTTATGAAGAAATTGAAAAAATGATTGTACCTTTGTTATATATATGGCTTAAGTTTTGGAAATTTTGGATTTGGAAAAATGAAAAAAAAAAGAAAATGAGATATCCATAATGTTTTATAAAAGTATTTTAAAGAAATTCTTGGATCAACATGAGTTAGGTAGACCAACATGTCCAATAGAAGATGCGATTTACATGGAAGTTGTCACATGGCAACTAAAATGTAATTGTAACAACATGTCCAATAGAAGATGTGATTTTACATGGAAGTTGTCACATGCCAGCTGAAATGTAATTGTACGATAGTGACACAAGGGAGAAGGGCTTCACATGTCATTTATGTGTTAATGGTAATGTTGCTAACATGACATAAGTCAATGAAATTTTTGAAGGGGATAACTTTGTGTCTAAAGCTCAGGATTGAATGAAATATATATCCTTAGAAAGCTCTTGACAAGTAGAAGACGATGCTAATCTCAAAAAGAAAAATGAAGATGTTGAATGAAGAAAAAATATGATAGTCATGTCTCCTTACAATAGACTAAAGGGTTTGGATTTAAACAAAACAGTGAGATCATAGCAAAGAAATTATGTATCAAGCTTTGTATTTATCACTCTTTATCTTAAATTTGGTTTTATATGTATAGATATATAATTTTTAATAATTGAGGTGTGTTACACATATCCATTTATTTAATTTATGTAGAATGACATGTGGAAGCCCTATGTTTGCATGTCACCATCACATTATGCAATGTTATCTAACATGTTGCTAAAATGTGACGACCTTTTGCTCATGTGTTACTACCTCACTACACCATCTCAGTAGGATAGGCAGATCGTCTACCTGGGACATCCAAACTTGGAAAATTATGGAAAATACCATTTTCCAAAACAATATATTTCCAAATTAATGGATTCTAGATTAAATTTTTGTCAAAAGATGGGAACATCCCAAGAGAATTATAATTAACTAATTCCAATCAATTGTTGTAAGGGGGTGATAAAATAAAATTCAAAGAAAAAAATTAATGGATAGAACTTATGAATAAAACTATATAATGTTAATCTATTATGTATTTTATAAGTAATTTGAAGAGTTTCATGTTGGTAAATTCTGTAAAAAAATTCTTATCCTATGTACTTCCACGAGGTTTGCTAGGGGATGTTACATATGCACATGAGCCAGTATCTCCACAATTGAAAATTCTTCAAAGGAAGGAAACAACAATGAAATGGGCCTAGAATTGAAAGACAATTTCATTTATGCTGAAAGAATTCACAATTGTGAGAAGTGCGACATCATAACTTCATCTACGTATTTACCATATCAATGAATAAGTGCATCTAAATTGTTTTTAAGGAAATGATGATCAGGTTTGCGATCATTTTAAATGTATTTACAATGACCAGTGAGTGGGTTGAATTAAAGTGAACTAGTAAAGCATGTTCTCTTATGTGAGTTTTATAATGTTTGTTTTTCCTTTCCTATCTTAGTTATTATTAATTTGGCAAGGCCATTTATGAGATTATAGACAAAAGGACTATATTCTATTATACTCTATATATTTCATATATTGCTCCTATGTGGTAGCAACAATAGACTAAAAAATAGGGATATGTTTAATAATGTGTTCAAAGACATTGATATTAGTAAATAGGATAAATAAATGATGATATGTATTTAAAATCGGATGAATGCCATGTTGTAATATTGACTTAAGTACATTTAATATCTATAGTATTTTCTTAGATAGTTGGCTAGTGCATCAGTTGGCCATGTATTGAAATGAATGGAAGTACACAAATAGAATGCCAAGTAGTTCAATCATTGCAAAGACAAAATTGATTTACTAGTATGAAGCAAACGTGTCTTAAAGGCATCAAGTGTAGGTATATCTTGGAATGGATAGTTGTAATGGAGCTCAGACTAGAATATTTTGATGAAGACTCAACTAGACAAAAGATAAGACAAACACTCGTTAAGGGAAGGTGTTGGAGATATTAACACTTGTTGTGCTTATTTTATGATATTAATCATTGTATAATAATTTTTAATTAGTTAAACTTAGTTCCTAGTTTTAATGTATGATGGAGAAATTATCTAAAATAACTAGATTGGCTAGTAAAATCAATCTAAAAAAATTATTTGATGTGTAATTATTTTAATTTTACAATTATGTGCGAAATTGTGATTTTTTCTTATTTAAAATAATTTATATTAAATAAAATTGATTAGAAAATATTAAAAAAAACTAATTATAATTGATAATCCAAATAGATTTATATTTTTCTAATGTATTAATTATTATAATTTTTCTAATGTATTAATTATTATAATTGATAATCGAAATAAAAATGCTCTTCTAGATATCTTCAATGTCATTGATGCTCTTAGTGCCATCATTTTGAATGAACATCAGTCTTTCAAGGAACTTTGAGAGCGTTTTTACGTCAAATTTTATATTGATCTTGTACATATCTCTCTCACACACACATTGTTACTAAGGCATTATCATTGTTGTTGACAATTTATCTCAGTAAATTACGACCTTACCATCAAGGTGAATATATTTGATGCTAAAGAGCTACAAGATACTCGACAAAAATCTGAAAATTTTCATTGTAAAAAGGTTTTTCGATGTAAATATTTGAAGTAAGCTGCGGAAGGGATGAACCACTATACAAAACCCTCGAGCCATAATAGTGTTGTGAACATAATTGTTGATGTCAACACTTGATATTATATCAAAACCATTTCTCATGGTCTCTGTTGTAAGGTTCCATATAGTTATACTTTAAAGCATATGTTAGGCCTATGTTGTTTATTAGTTGCAACTACCGATCCAATCTAAGCTTTAAATGTTGAGTAAACTTCTATCTCATATGCATTGACCTTTAGACATAGACTAATGCAAGCTTTTTAAAGTGAGACAAGGTTATGGTAAACAATAAGTTGATACGATCTATAAGCGAGCTATAGGAAGAAGCCAAAATACGCCACTTTCACATAGTTTACATGAGCAATCAAATTTTTATTACGTTACAATGAATTAAATCCACCACGGGCCATATAAATGAGCCATCAAAATTCGTGCCATGGTGACTCATTATAATTTTAGGGAAATGTGAGAGTCACAAAGATATATGATAAATTCCTTACACTTATAGTGTATGTGAGCATCATAAAATATGCAATGACTATTTGAATCATACGAGCCCCACTAACCTCATATGATCCATAATTTGCGAGAGAATATAATTTTTAAAAAGCTAAGATTGGGTTTGTGCCACAAAGATAGATATCTCATTCTGTTAAGTCATTGTCAATCACAAAAGGGTTATATATATTCAATTTTATTCATCCATTAATACAAGCCATTATCACAGTGAAGAATAATAAAAATTGTGCGAGTCATGAAACATTTGAATCTTTGAAAAAACCATACAATGCTATAAAGAATCATCAAATTCAGTGGAA
>APFE031660377.1:11176-21925 GCA_000404065.3 Pinus taeda
ATTAATTATTTGCTTTGTCATGTATTAATGTCAAATTTGTATGTTGAGATAAATATGAATGTAAAGAGTCATTTGTATAGAGAGCAAGAGAGGGTGAAAGCCTCTGAGGTAGTGAGGAGAAAATCATGGAAGAAATATTGGTGGGCGCGTGAAAACCATTTTTACGGAGTTTTATAGACACTGTAACCCCAGTGATGATTTTGTGTTTTCACTTGGAGCTATAGCCTCCATTTATCACGCGAATGCATTTTCTTATGTTTTGAAATAATACAAAGTATATTTTCTTATGTTTTTAAATATAATATAGAGTATGTTTTGTTGCGATGTGGTCTTAAACTTTTATGAGTAAATTTACCGCAACCTTTTTGTTTCTACTTTGTTTTGTCGTGAGTGATTTTCCTCTGTATTATTTAAGTCTTTGTGTAGTTGCAATATCCTTGCCACAACATAAGACTTACCTTACTTTGTGTTTTCACTTGGAGCTGTAGCCTCCATTTATCACACGAATATATTTTCTTATGTTTTGAAATATAATACAAAGTATGTTATGTTGTAATGTAGTCTTAAACCTTCATGAGTATATTTACCACAAATGTTTTGTTTTTACTTTGTGTTACCATGAGTTATTTTCCTATGTATTATTTAAGTCTATGTGTAATTGCGATATCCTTGCCACAACATAAAACTTACCTTACCACAATTGAATTCCGAGCTAAACTCCTCTACTCTGCCCTGTAAAATTTTTCTAACAATATTGAAATAAACTGAAAGCAAATAGAGCCACATGACGCCTTCAGTATAATTGTTTAACATGGACATTGCATGTTAGATATTTTTCCAGTTGGCAGTGAGATTTCTTAGAATACTTTCACTCTCTTAAACGACTCAATATATTTAATTTAGAAATAATGTAAATTAAGAAGGATCAATGTATTTAATTCGGAAATAATGTAAATTGAGAAAACTCATTATATTTATTTTTAAAATTAGTGTAAATTAAAAAAGGAGAGGGAGAATGACCATTTCAATGATAGAAAATAGTACTGGTCCACCTCATAAATTTGTGCTTATAATTAGGTTTTTGGAAATTTTTTATCTATTTATTTATTTGAAAAAAATGTTGATATTATGTTGAAATTTAGATATGCAATTATATTAATATGTAAAGACAAAATTTTGTTATTTGTAATAAATTTGTATTATTGTTAAAATATTTTACGTTTTGTGGATTTTTTATTGTTAATTTAATTTGTTGATATTGTTTTTTGAAATTTTATATTTTTTACTTAATTATTGTAAAGGTTAGTATAATATTTTTATTGAAATTAGTCTAAATTTTTATAGTTTCCAACTTAGGAAATAGGGCTTTTGATGAAATAAGGATGAGAGTGGTACCTTTTTTGTGTACATTAAGAAGAATTTATATAAACTTTTATCTTTTTCGCGTAGAAGAACTTATATAAAGTTGAATGGGATCTTAATGATTTAGTATAGGAAATAAATAACAATGGGGTGATCACACAACAAATCTTGGCTATTTATCTTTACAATCTCTTTGATAACGTTTAGATGACATGGTTGTTGTCAAAACTATGGATAATTTAGGCTCCACCTAAAAGTATTTTGTTTTTGTGGGTGATTATAAACGATATAGTATTAACTTGGGAAATGTTTCAAAAGACAAACAAGATTGGGCCTGGAATGTGTACTTAGTGTAAAGAAAATCAGGAGACTACCACTCATTTCTTCTTCTCTTGTTTGTTCCCTAAGTAGGTTTGGAATTGTATGGAGATTGCATTTGGTTTTCCGAATTTGTGGAAATGACAACATAAATGAATTTCAAAGAATGGCTAATAAGAAGAAAATTGAAGTCTTTTAGAGTTGATCCCTTCTTAGTCACTTGGAGGATTTGGCTTACCCACAACTATAATATATTTAAAGATACCTCAATCCCATATTTTCGAATCTTTGCCTAGTTACTAGTTTTGTTACTAATTTACAAGCCTGAAGTGAGTATATAGAAGTGATTAGATGAGAGAAAACTTTTGGTGGATAAGACAAACTTGGAGTTTCTTAGATGGGGCATGTCAAGCATCAACCAAAACTTGTGGTTTGAGCTATGTGTTATTTCTACGAGATTCTCATTAACCCACCACAAAGGATTTGGTCAAAGGATTGTAGTCGTATATTAGGAATTATACGACGATTGTAAAGGGCCATGATCCTTGGTATGAGAGTTATATTTTTTTCTTATTAATGGAATTGTAAGAAACAAGTTTGGTCTATAAAATATTGTGATACGTGCATGATCTAATTGTTGGTGTATATTCCACTGTGTAAAAGTTGTTTTAAAGTTAGACAACTTCAGTGTGTTTATGTTTCCTAGCTAAAGCATAAATGAGACCTGAGGTGCATGGAATTCTAACATGGTATTAGAGCTACTTTGAAGGGAAGTTGGATTTGAGATTGTCTCATCTCTGAGAGGGATCTATACGACTATTGAAGAAAGAAATAATGTTTCCAAGTGAGTTGGCTAGACATGGAGTAGAATCGTTAAACAATGAGTTCTGGATTGTTGCATCTTGGGGTGGAAGAATGGGAGTTTTGGTGGATTGGTGATGAAATTGGTGAACAATAGTATTTTGAGTGGCAAGTTGTCAATACCATTTATGGACTTTCGTTGACTTGTCAAAGTAAGTTGTGACAACTCAGGTGCCTTGGAAGGGAGTGTTTTGGCATGGATGAGATTCCTTCATATGGATTACAATTTGATGAGTTTTGTGAGATAATATCTTCTTTGGGTTACATAGTTTCACATATGGCAATGGAGCCATGTGCATATGAGGTGTTTGATCCATGAGGATTAGGACACTTTTAGAGTTAGGTTGCGATGGTCTAAATTTGACTAGGCCAAGAGTTCAACCATAGATTAGGACTGAACTTGAAAGGACACATGTTTAGTTGTTATACTTTCCATGAGGAAAAGAAGAGTGAGCCAAGTGAAGGTTGTGTGAGCTCAAAGGGAGTTTGACTTCAGAGGGTGACTGTCAACTTAGGAGAGTGAACATTCCAATGGCAGTATAACCTTGAAATTCAAGCGAGAGTGGAGTTTTCAAACCATGTAAGGAAATTTACGAGCCATTGAAGGAAATTCATGGTGCGTGCAAGGAAATTCTAAACCATGCAAGGAATTCATTGTGCATGCAAGGAAAATTCATGGTACATGCAATGAATTTATGAACCATGTAAGGAAATTCATGATCATGCAAGAAAATTCATGGAACATGTAAGGAAGTCATGGCCATGCAAGGAAATGTCATGGCCATGCAAGGAAATGTCATGAAACATGCAAGGAATTCATGGCCATGTAAGGAAATTCATGGAGCTAGTATTTTTCATAACGAGGAAAGGCATGGTTCAGATTTTCATGTAAGATTCTCTGAAGAGGGAGGCTTCTAGGAGCATGGTATCTTCAAAGATAAGGGTCTTCTAAAAGGATGTCATTGTGGACAAGTTTCATAGGTAGGGCCACTTATAGGTGGTGGAGGAAATAACTTCCTCACTAAGATGGAGTGTTGAAATTTCATATTTTGGAAGTTATTTCCAGTAGGAAAATCCCTGGGGATTTAAGGTTTTGTGTTTGGGATTTACATCTAAAAATGGGGTTTTGGACCCAAAGGAGTGGGCTTGGAAACCAAGGAAAATAATTTTATTTTCTAATTTAATGAAAATGTTGTGGTGACTTGATGGACATAAGGAATTCCTATGTGGCCTAAGAAACATGTATAAATACAATAGCCAAAGGAGGGCTAATGTAGAAGAAGATGATGGATTACTATTCTTGTGTGGAAGGCTAAAAGGACTTAGCCAAGACAACAACAAGGGTTTTGGAGATCTTTTCTATGGTGATAAGGGCCTTGATTTTGGTTTTATGGTTGTTGATTACGTGAAAAGGATATCAAGGACATCGCAAGGCTTGGATAGCAATGCTACTGATTTTCTTTGTGTGCTTAAGGGGTCGATGAAGGTCAAATGCAGGTAATATGATGCTTGAAAGGTAGGTCATGGTGTTGTACTTTGTTGATAATTCCTAGCTAGAGAATTGTGTCAAAGAGTCTATGTAAAGGTTGTGCTTTAAAGATGGGCTTTTCAAAGATAAAAAACCTTGTTTAAGTAAATAAGACTTATTATTTTAAATACTAACCAAGTACTTATTTTCAATAGTAATAGTATACATCTTTTAAAGATATTGGTAGAAAATTGAAGGAAACATTAGAAAATTCATATATCCAATCTGAATACTTAATCATTTGATGAGAACAGAAAGCATGTAGAAGGATCTTCTATAGATAAGAATTAACGCACATAGGTATTTTGTAGAAGTAAACAATCTACAAATTGTAGAGTAACTAAAACAAACCTATTTTTTTCTTGATTAACTGAGTGTTGAACATAGCTTTTCCAAGGGATTTCAAGGAGGCTAATCCTTAGCCAATCCTTTCCCATTTATCTATACAATCTTAAAAGTATTGAAGCAAAATATAATGAAACACTAGAAGCACTAGCATATGAAACAATATTGTTATAAGCTAAAAAAATACTCCTTGATTAACTTTGAAATATTCATATGTTACAAAAAATCCAAATTTTCGATTCGGGAATCAACCCTTTCCCAATCAAAATATACAATATATATGGACTTTGTACAAAATACTATTTCTACATATTACAAGGAAAATAATGTATGTCCAAAATAACAACTTAAATGATTATCTGTAGCCACCTTTTATATCTATATTTTGTTCCTCAATATTTGAACCTGCCCTGATTATATGTTGAAACATAGCTTGCTCTTCGAGATGCTACTATTCAGTTGAGAATTAGGATATAAGTTCAATGAGTTTTTCCCATTCTTCTCTTATTGGATAAGTTAAAGTAGCCATCTTTCTAAAGGTTTCATCCACTTCACTGTATCTTTGAAAGGTCGGCTTGACCATGAACAAATATTTGATCTCATAATATAGAAACAAATCATTAGATAATCTCCCAAAAATACTTTTTCCACTTAAAGCACCTTTGACTCCGATAAACTTTGACTTATCCTGTATAGCATTGTTAAGTAAACTTTGATATTCTTCCATAGACACATTTTTTCCCCATGAATTTCTGAAGGAGGGTAAACCTATTTATTTTAGAGTAGAGAAATTCTTGTCAAACTTGGTAACCTAAGTTTGCATGAATTTACATTTTTCTTTCATTTGCATCATCAAATTATTCTTAGTTATAACCTTTTTTATTTGTATAATTAAATGAGTCTTGTTAACAATAACCATTTCTTCTAACTCCTACTTTTTTTTTGAATTTAAAAACTTTATAATCTTACCAGCCTAATTTGGTTTGTTTCCAAGCTCATTCTTGATTTCATATATTTCCCTTTCTACTTGTTCTAACAATTCCTCTTTCTCAACCATAATTTCAATTGATGTCCAAGCATCAGGAATTCAAGACATAATCTCCATCCATTTTATTTTTTTTAACTTGAATTAAGCATTGAGCGTTGTTAGCTTGACCCAAACACCATTCCAGTTTCTTTTATTATGTTGAAATCTTTTGAGGTTCACCAACTAAGGAATTCGCTGACTTAAGTTTTTCTTGTTGAGTTTTTTCTAAATATTTCTTCAAAATATCAATTTTTTGATCCTTTAAGCTCAAATATGACAATGATTTTGTTAATTCCTCTATTGAATCATTTCCTTTTGAACTTACTTGGGATGAAGAAGGAACTATACTCCCTACTTGCTCTATTTCCTTTAATAGTTTCTCTACCTGTGATTCCAAGTTATACATCTGCTTATTCTGCTCAATCATTACTGATAGCAACAATTCTTTTTCTTTCTCCATCTATCCAATTTCTTGTCTTTGAGGGTGTTCAATAGATGCCAAGATTTGACCTTTTGCGAAGAGTCTGAATGTTTGCATTTATGTTCTTTATGATTTCCTGGAAAATATTGGTATCATTAGGAACTAATATCAGTTTGATAACTATGTCCTCCAATGATTTGATTGTAGGTTTTAACCCCGTACAAAAATTACTTGCATACGAATTCTAAAACATTGAAAATAAACAATGCGAGAGCATAACACATAAAACACATATACATAGAGATTTCCCCTGGATCCCAAAACTGGGACTACCAGCTTGATTTTTCATTATGTTCCTTTCTTTGTTACAATACATATTTATACATGTTGAAGCATTCAATACCATGGACCGAATACCATCGTGTCCAAAACCATGAACCGAAAACCATTGCGTTCAAAACCATGTGCGAAAATCATGCACAAAACCATAGGTAGGTCCGCCCAACCTAATATAGGGTTTAATTTTTTTTCCCGAGGCATTGCCTCAGACCCTGTAGAGGGGTGCTACCCGCCCCCCTCAAACCCTCCAGACAGGGGGGCTTCCACCCCCCCCGTTGCACAATTGGCGCAACGAAGAGGGGGATCCACCCCCCTCTAACCCCTCGGTTCACTACGTGGGCTAGTCGTGGAAAGAATATAACACAACCCAACATTCTCCCACTTGATATTTTCTTTCCACAGGGGGCCACAAGAGAGCTTAGCCATTTATCCAGCCCCGCAACGCCCATTGTTTCTCTACACCAAGAGAACTTCTTAGAGCTCACAAATTTTGTCAATGCATCTGCAATATTCTTCAAAGTGTCCAAATTTACTAGCAACACCTTTTTGTCTTCTATCATATCCCTCACAAAGTGATACTGAACATCAATGTGCTTTGTCTTTGAATGGTAAGCAGGGTTCTTTGCCAAGAAATTGCACTTTGGCTGTCACAGTCTATCCTTATAGCTCCCTGTACTAACCCCATACTTGAACACAATCTCTGCAACCAAACTGCTTCCTTGCTCGCATGAGTGGCTACCATGTATTCTACCTCTGTGGTTAATAGTGCCACTATATATTGTTTCTTACTCATCCAACTGACTGCACCTACAAATAGGTTAAACACATACCCACTTGTAGATATTCTCTGATCCACATCTCCATTCCAGTCCGCATCAACAAAGCCACGAATATCCAAAACTCTGTCCAATCTTGGTCTTCCTTGGTAGCACAAACCATAATCACTAGTGACACGCAAATACTTGAAAACCTACTTCACTGCTGTCCAATGCTCCTTCCCTAGTTTTGACATAAACTTGCTCAATACTCCCACTGCATGTGCAATGTTTGGTCTAGTATAGACCATTGCATACATCAGGCTAGCGGCTGCACTTGCATATGGAATACGGGACATATCATCTTCCTCTTCTTGTGTCTTAGGACACTGTTCAACAGATAACTTTACACCTATAGGAATAGGAACCTTCACCGGTTTACTATCCTGCATATTAAACCTCTACAATATTGTCTCGACATACTTCCTCTGGTTTAACTAGAGCTTCCTCTTTGCCCGATCTCTTTTAATTTCCATGCCCAAAATATAGTTTGCAGCACCGAGATCTTTCATGTCGAATTTGAGGACAATTGGGTCTTCAAATCCTGGATAATTTCTTTGTCATTTCCAACCAACAACATATCATCCCACATATAAGACTAGATAAATAACGGCGTCACCAATTAATTTAAAAATACACACAGTGATCTGCTTTGCTTCTGGTGAAGCCAAGTCCCCATATAAATGTATCAAATTTCTGATACCACATCCTTGGTGACTGTTTTAACCATACAGAGACTTCTTTAACTTGCATACTAGTTCTTTCTTACCCTTCACCGCAAAGCCTTCAGGTTGCTTCATGTAGATTTCCTCTTCCAAATCCTCGTGAAGAAATGTTGTCTTCACATCCATCTGTTCTTCCTCAAAATCAAAAGCAACAGCAACAAATAAAAGTAATCTAATAGAAGTTACCTTGGCAACAGGAGAAAAAATATCACCAAAATCAATTCCCGGCACCTGGGAATAACCTTTTGCTACCAACCGAGCTTTGTATTTCTCCACCTTCCCTTCTGCATTTTCCTTCTTCTTGAACACCCATTTGCTGCCAATGGGTTTCCTTCCAGCCGACAACTCCACCAGATCCCAAGCCTCATTTTTGTGCAAAGATGCCATTTCATCAACCATGGCCTTTGTCCAGAGTTTTCCATCCTTTGAATCTACCACTTCCTTCATAGTTCTAGGATCATCATCAGTAATAGATAAAAAAAAATTGAACAGAAAGCAGATGGATTATACCTTTCTGGTTGCCTTCTTTCTTGAACTGATCTTCTCACACCCAGAGTTTGTGGCTCTTCATCTTCTGACTCCTCCTTTGCTGTAGAGTCTAATTCTTCCTCCTTTAGCTCAAACTCTATCTTCTAAGGTTCCTTTGGTTGGACTTCATGTTTAATAACATATTTCACCTCTTTGAACACCACATCTTGACTGTACACAACCTTTCTTGTTACTGGGTTCCAAAGCTTTGTTATAGACATTTTTGAGCACTGCAACCCCAATCATAAATGTCCATAAACTAAGGGCTCCTAAGTCCCTAAAAGTGTTGCTTCACTACCTAAAGGAACAAGGTCAGCTGATTACATCATCTCCCATAAGTTCTCCACTAAAAACTGCTCAGAAATGGTCAAAACTGGACCATACTGAATGCCTAGTGCAGAGGGTGCGATGCATCTCACCTAATACACATGGGAGGTGTGATGCATACTGAAAAGTCCTTCTACAGGGTGCGATGGACGAGAATAGACAAGTGGCAGAGACACTTTGCTAAGTGGATGATCAAGGAATCTTCTAGAAACTTCTCATATGACACTTGCCTCTCAGAATTTGCTCAAGGATGAGTAAGAGGTCAATGAAATCTCCAAGTGGAACCAAGAACTATTAGAGAGAGGGCACTAATCAAAAACCCAGAGCTGAATCACACCTTTGCAAAAATCTATATATGGATCTCTCATCCCAGAGATCCAGAGGTTAGAGGCTGGAATTTTGTATCTTGTAGAGAAGTGCTCTTGGTTTTCTAGTGAAACTTCATAGTGTTGGGTTATCTAAGCTTTACTTGAGGTGAAGAAGGGCTTTCTTGCTGAAGGATGATGCTGGGTCAGAACTATTGGTTGTAATCCTCTTGCTATTCTTGATATTAATAAATCTATTCAAGTTTTCCTCCATATTCTTGTATGTTTGATTGTATACGCATTTGTGTGGTTACTACATATCTGGTCCTATGTTATTTATGAATATAGATCTCTGTTATTTGATAATATTATGCTGCTTTGATTCCACAGGTGCTCTTTGAAGTTGGGCAGATGAAGAAGAAGTGGTAAAGATCTATCAGGAAGGAGAGGAATCAAGTAAGGAACCAAGCACAAGACTAAGGTTGGTGTCTTTTGTTCCACTCTTATCTATTTTTCATAAAGGAAAATGAAAGTAGTCTTTACTTGTTTGTTTCTAAGATAGCTACCAGTCTTAGTGGGAATAGCAGCTTCGAGTGGACACTATTCCCGGTAACAAAATGGCGACTCCACTGGGGAGCAAATAGATTGTTTGTTAGTCTATCTTTGTTTGTTTTATAAACTTACAGACAGAGCCTGAAGTCAAGCCAGCTAGCCTTCGAACTGCATTTTCTAAGAAAATGCAAAGTAGATCAATGCTCCTTCAGTCTATCTCCGGGTTTTGTTTATAAATTGAACAATCGATCTGCAAACATTCTAATTTCCCTAAGTGGTGGCTCTAGCAACCTCCTTAGATCAACCCTTGTGATTTACATTTACTGAACATCACTTACTCGGCCTAAATCCCTGAACTGAACTACAAATTGTGAGCAAAGACTCGTTAAAAGTCTCACACTGGTACCATCGCACCCTCCCTTCAAGGCAGTCTGTATGCATCGCACTTCCCGTGTGCAGTAAGTGAGATGCATACTGAATTCCCTGTGTGACAGGTGCGATGATCAGGGAAGGTTAATTTTTACCTTCAAACTTTGGTTTTTCTTCACTCCTTTCAGTTCTATTTAGGAGTTTTGCTATCTGTGGTCGGTATATCTCTATGAAAACCCCCTTCTCATCCATCATTCCACCTCTATTATGCAAAGAACTGTAAGTTCTTTTATGTATTGTGCGCCATTTTCAGTTCTCTTTTGCAAAGAAGTAGCGTAGTCGAACTGTCGTTTCTTAATATGAAAGTGTCATAAGTGTCGTTTTCAGTCATAGAAGAGAATCCCATTGTTCTTGATAGTCGATTGTACTATTACTCTTGTATATGATTTGAATTAGTAGTTT
This sequence comes from Pinus taeda, assembly GCA_000404065.3. Classification (NCBI taxonomy): domain Eukaryota; kingdom Viridiplantae; phylum Streptophyta; class Pinopsida; order Pinales; family Pinaceae; genus Pinus; species Pinus taeda. The sequence goes on from APFE031660377.1 coordinate 21,461, forward strand.
TTAAAGTAACGAAAATATTTTTCATTTCGAAATCGCAAAGTGTCGCCCTTATCTTCACTTCATTTTGAAAAGAAATTTGTTAAGTATTGTCGCTTTGAAAATAATTCAGATTTGCACTTAGCTTTCTTCTTGTCATTTATACATTAAGAAGGCTGAAAAAAAATACATGCATGTGCATTTTCATTTAGACTTCTTGGTTTGATTTAGGACAGTGCATTTAGTGTGTGCTCTGTGCTCTTTGTTGAAAGACTATCAATTTTCTTTCCTTAGTAGCTAGGATTTTCATTTCCAATAGAAGATTAAACAGTTGTTTATCATCTTAGACTACATTTTAGGAATTGTATACACATCACGTAGTGAACCTGAAAGGCAAATTTTTAAACAAGATCAACTATAAAATAAATTTAATGAATCTAAAAACGCTTTGGAACCTAACGCACAACATCTAGAAGTCTAGGCTAGAGA
>APFE031660378.1:0-12501 GCA_000404065.3 Pinus taeda
GGCTAAGTTGCAGGAAACGTGCCCCTAGGGGTCGTTTCCCTCAGGAAACGATACGGAAACGAGTTTCCCCGTACCGTACGGCTTGGAAACTCGTTTCCGTACGTACAGGCGCGTTTCCCGAAACGGAAACGCGCCCGTACGTACGGAAACGAGTTTCCAAGCCGTACGGGCCTCGTTTTCGATTTTTTCACTTGTGTTTTTTAATTCTTTTTTTGCTGATTAATTTCTGATTGGTTGCTGATTGGGTTTAGGGTTTCTAATTAGTTCTAGAATCGATTTTGAAAGCTATATAATAGCAGTGCCTCTCATTGTCTCATCACACTATTCAGCAAGGAGCATTGAGCAAGGGAGATTGGCAGTTGTTTTGAGCATTGAGCAAGGGAGAGTAGCTGGTGTTTTGAGCATTGAGCAAGGGAGAGTAGCTGGTGTTTTGAGCATTGAGCAAGGGAGATTTCAGCAGTGGGAGAAAGAGATTTCAGCAGCAAGAGAAGGAGACTTCAGCAAGAGATTTCTGTAGCAGCAGATTTGCCTCAGCTACAGCCATATTTCTCTTCTTTTTTCTAGCATTTCCGGGTAGATTCAGCCACAGATAATTTATTCCGGTAAGCCACATTCATTTCTTAGTTTTTTTCTTACTAATTCTTTAATTTATCTAGGGTTTATACAGCCAAAATTATGAAAAACGTTTTTCTAGGGTTTATTATTTACAGATTTGTTTTTTTAATGTATTTTTGCAGCAATGGCTTCCAGCCAAAGTGTAGCTGCAACCTCAAACCCTAGGGCCAACCCAAGGGCTGAATATTATCCTCTTTGGAGGCATGTGACGAAGCTTCAGAAATGTGCAGGTGGTGGCTCATGGGAATGGCGATGCACTCTTTGCAGCAAGGAGTTCAAGGGCTCCTACCCAAGAGTGAAGGCGCATCTGTTGCATTCAGGAGGACAGGGGATTGTGGGCTGCACAAAAACAGCAGATCCGTTGGTAAGGAGGGCGTATCAAAGAGAGCAAGATGAGGCGGATGGCACTAAGAGGAGGCATGATGAGCATACTCAGGCTACATCTAACGTTGAGCCAAGGATTGTACTTGAAGCAAGAAAGAGGAGAGGTGGTCTGGGTCACAGTGAAGAACATGAACAAGCAACACCCAAACATACCAGAGGCTCAGGGGCATCCCAATCAGTTCAGGATAGCAGGATTGCTAGATTGGTGAATGTGCAAGCAAGAGAAGAAGCTGATTCCAGAGTTGCCAGGTGCATTTATGCATGTGGAATCCCATTCAATGTGGTTCGCTCTCCTTACTGGCAAGATATGTTAAGGGCAGTGAACAAAGCTCCTCAAGGGTACAAGGGGCCCAACTATGAGAAAGTCAGAACCCAGCTTCTCAAAAATGAGAGGGAACTTGTGGAGGACGTTTTATCTCCAATTCGTTCTTCCTGGAGTAGCTCTGGGGTTACCATAGTCTCAGATGGTTGGACAGATATAAGGCGCAGACCATTGATAAATATCATTGCCACTTCCCCCAAAGGAGCAATGTTTATCAAGGCAGAAGACTGCTCAGGAGAGGTGAAAGATGCACAGTTCATAGCTGATGTTATTATAAAAGCTATTGAACAAATAGGGGCTAACAGGGTGGTGCAAGTTATCACGGATAATGCACCAGTGTGCAAAGCTGCAGGTTTGATTATTGAGGGGAGGTATGACAACATATTTTGGACACCATGCATTGTCCATAATCTGAATCTGATCTTAGAGGAGATCGACAACAAAGTTTCCTGGATAAAGGAAGTCACAGGGGATGCAAGGGAGATTATCAAATTCATCACCAACCACCACCATTCTCAGGCCATATTTCGAGAGTACTCCAAATTGGAGTTGTTAAAAGTTGCTGAGACAAGATATGCCTCAAACTTCGTGATGTTGCGCCGCCTTGTTGAGGTTAAGCATGCATTAGTTTCTATGGTGGCGAGTCAACTTTGGATTGAGTGGAGACAAGCAGATTCAGAGCGGGGATCTATGGTGCGTAGATTGTGCCTTGATGAGGATTGGTGGAGCAAGGTAGATTTCTTGCTAAAGTTCACAACCCCTGCATTTGAGCTTCTCCGGAGTGCTGACACTGACCAACCTTTCTTGGGAGAGGTATATGATGGCATGGATTCCATGGTTGAGAAAACTATGGAAATCATTTCGCAGGAGTCTCCACAACTTCTGTTTGTTGATGATCATTTTGCTGGTTTGATCAAGAAAATCATGGTTGACAGGTGGAACAATTTCAATACACCATTGCACACTTTAGCACATGCTTTGAACCCCAAATTTTATGATGAGGAGCTTATTGCTAAAAGCAATGGGAAGAGGAAGGCACCCCATAAGGATAGAGAGGTGGCTGCTGGGGTGAAAAAAGCACTAATGAGAATGTTTCCTACTCACCTACATAGGGAGGTAAAGGAGGAATTTGCCATGTTTGCTGCAGGAATAGATGATTATGCAGATATATCAGCTTTGGAGGAGAGAAGCACCATGAATCCAGTTAGGTGGTGGATTTGTCATGGAGCAAATGGTGTACATTTGCAAAGCCTTGCCATTCGTATTCTTTCACAAGTGGCAAGCTCTTCATCAGCAGAAAGGAATTGGAGCACTTATGGTTTTATTCATTCTGTGAAGCGCAATAGGGTGGGCTCACAGAAAGCAGAGGATCTTGTTTATGTGCACTCCAACCTTCGCCTTGCATCTCGTAGGGGTCCAGAATACAACAGTGGTCCTTCTAAAGAATGGGATGTGGATGCAGAAAATCCTGATTTGGAGCTCTCTCTTGCTGCCCTGAATATTGAGGAGGATTCTGGAAGTGGAGTTGGTGCATCATCTTCTTCAGCACCACCATCCACTCTTGAGCATTCTGCTGCTTCTATTTTTGATGAGGATTGTTATGATGAGGATTAGTCTTTTGTGACTTGTCTCTATAGTTCTTGAGACTTGCAGCCTTATAGTCTTTATTGTACTTGCAGCCTCATATACTAATATAAATAAAGGCTGATTTTGGATTTTCCAGTTCCTATATTTTTATTTGCATTATGTGATGACTCATGACTCATGAGTAAATGTGATCATTGTGATGTAAATTTAATCTTAATGTTAAAATGTTTAAGTAAATGTATCATAATTCATTAATGCTTTATAATTTTTAAAATTTTAAATGTTTTTAATATATATATATATATATATATATATATATATATATATTATATTCGGTTTCCCGTTTCCAAAATTTGGGGAGGTCGCGTTTCGTTTCGCTTCCGCGTTTCGTCTCGTTTCCCCGTTTCCCCGTTTCGTGCACTTAAGGAGCTAACCCAACTTCTCTAGACATGCAACCCAGAGCAATACATCTCAGAGTTTTTGCGAGTTTCAGTGATGGTGTTGGACCTATCAGATGCTCAGAGGGTATACACCTTCATAGAGTGCTTACTTGAGTCCTTGCGTGGATTGGTGAAGTCAAGCATACCCTCCACGATGCAGGAAGCAGTTATGTGCACCAAAGATTTGCATGGGGCCGTCCCCAAGACGCGAGCACCTTTTCCCGCACAGACCCCTTTTCCCCAGAAGCGGCATGACACTAGAACCCCACCTCAGAGAACCACCCAGGGATGGGGGCAGCTGGATGATGAGACACGGAAGGACCTCAGGAGGAGGAAGTTGTGCTTTGCTTGCCGGGAGCCCTGGGCACCAGGCCATCGATGCACTGCTGGCAAAGCACATTATATTGAGGTCTTTTCAGACAGTGACCAGGAGGATGAGGTGGAGCAGGAGTGTGGTATGAGAGACGGTGAGAGTCCGGCAGATAGGGGACCACCACCACCACCTCCACAGGGAGGGGCATCCTTTGCCCCATTTGGGGGAGTCCTTGTTTCTTTATGCGGGGGCCCCAAATTCCTGACATTGAGGATCAGAGACACTATACAGGGACAACAGGTGTTGGTCTTAGTTGACAGTGGGGCTACCCACAACTTCATAGATGCCCAATTGGTTCAGAGGAGGGGCCTCACCATGACTGAGTTTGAGGGCTTTTCAGTCCTAGTACTAGGTGACCGTACCATGCAGTGCACTCGGTATGTGCTCGTTTTGACAATAGTTCTGGGAAACTACTCTATGACAGACCATTTCTTTGTGGTTGATGTGCTAGACACCAACGTGGTGATGGGTGTCCAGTGGCTTTACTCCCTTGGGCGAGTCACTACTGATTGGAAGAAACTGGAGATGGAGTTCATAAGGCTAGATGGCAAATCGGTGGTCCTTAGAGGCATGCATTCATATCCACCATAGACAGTCTCAGCACATAGGATGGAGGCAGATCTGCGACATGAGGACATAGCATGGGCAGTGGAGTTGAGGGTTTCAGAGGTTGGAGGGCAGGCCCAACCACTACCTCCAGACATACAAGCCTTGTTGGACAGGTACTCAGTGGTGTTTGGGGATATTCCACCAGGGGAGCCACCCGATAGGGGATTCGAGCACACCATCAAGTTGGAGCTAGGAGTGCAAGTGGTGATTACTACCCCTTATAGGCATCCTAAGGCCTATAAGGATGAGATTGAGAGGGCCGTCAAAGAGCTGTTGGCATTGGGCCATATCGGCCCAGTTCCAGTCCTTTTGCTTCTTCAGTAGTGTTGGTGAAGAAGAAGGATGGAACCTTGCGCATGTGCATTGACTCCCGGGCCCTCAACAGGAAGAAACTAAAGAATTGGTACCCCATCCCCCACATCGATGAGTTGATGGATGAGCTTATGGGCACTTCAAGTTCCTAGTCATGCCTTTTGGGTTGACCAATGCCCTGGCTACTTTTCAATCAATTATGAACCATGTGTTCTGGAGGGAGTTGAGGAGATTTGTGTTTGTTTTCTTCGACGATATCTTGATTTACAACAAGACTTGGGAGGAGCATCTCCAACACTTGGAGGAGGTGCTGCATATTTTGGAGGAGCAACAATTCTATGTCAAGCTGTCCAAGTGTGAGTTTGGCTTGACAAAGATGCTCTACTTGGGGCATATCATTGGTGCAAATAGGGTGAAGGTCCACGAGGAGAAGATACGAGCTATCTGTGATTGGCCAATACCCAGAGATGTGACAATGTTGAGGGGCTTCTTGGGCTTCTGCACATATTACTGGAAGTTCGTCAAGGGATTTTCGTTCTTGGCAGCTCCCCTGATAGATTTGACCAAGAGAGGGGCTTTCGCATGGACAGATGGGGCACAGGCAACTTTTGACTGCCTCAAGGAGGTGATGAGTAGTTGCCCAATTTTAGCACTTCTAGACTTCTCCCAGCCCTTCACTGTGGAGTGTGATGCATCTGGGGAGGGAGTCAGAGCGGTACTATCTCAGGATGGGCACCCCATTGCTTTCAAGAGTCGGAAGCTCTTACCCCATAAGCGGTCATATTCTATATATGACAAGGAGATGTTGGCTATCATGCATGCCTAGGCCAAGTTCCGACAGTATTTGGTGGGTAACAGGTTTCATGTGAAGATTGAACAACATTCTTCATCACTTCATGGGGCAGTAGGGCCTCAACGACAGACAACAAAGATGGGTTAGAAAGGTGCAGGCCTATGACTTCGACATAGAGTATGTGCGGGGGAAACACAATGTGGTGGCTGATGCCCTATTCCGGGGACCTGCAGACCTATCATTCATGAGCATCTACCATGATTGGAAGGCCCAATAATTGGTGGAGTATGCCAAGGACAGGAGGGCATACAAGATTTTGGAGGGTACCCACGCAGATGAGTGCTACCGGGTGATGGATGAGGTCATCTACTACAAGGGGCACATATTTCTGGTTCCCAACTCACAGTTGAGGGAGAGAGTGCCCTAGGAAGCACATGACTCACCATTATCAGGGCACCAAAGGTTCAAGAAAACATACATGGCAGTGAGGGAGTGCTTCACATGGAAGGGCCTCAAGGGGGACGTGTTGAAACACGTACAGGAGTGTGAGGCACGTCAGAGGAACACAGGGGAGTTGATTCATCTTGCAGGATTATTACAGCTGCTTCCCATCCCCGAGGGGAAATCGGAGAGTATCTCCATGGATTTCATCATGGGGCTCCCCATTGTATAGGGCAAGGACTGCATTTATGTAGTGGTCGACCGGTTGACCAAGTATGCCCACTTTTTCGCCATCCCTACCAGATATTCGACTTCATAGGTTGTAGAGCTGTTCTTTAGGGAGGTCTTTCGGTTACACGGGCTTCCTAAGAACATCGTGAGTGATAGGGATAACAGGTTCATGGGAGGCTTCTGGCGGGAGCTCTTCAGGTTGGTTGGTACCGAGCTCACACCTAGCACGAGGTACCACCCCCAGACAGATGGCCAAACCGAGCGAGTTAATCAGTGGTTGGAGGGGTACCTGAGGAAATACGTGTCTGGGCAACAGAGGGATTGGATTCGGTGGCTGCATTTGGGCGAGTATTGCTACAACCCCACCCATCACATGTCCATCACATTTCCATCGGTATGACTCCTTTCCATGCCTTGTATGGTTCTTACTTGGATGATGCAATGACTAGCTTGTTTGACTTAACTTGGATGACCCAATGACTAGCTTGTTTGACTCAACTTGCTTGCTTGAAGTGATTTTGGCCATGGAGAATTCGACTTAGCCCATTGGTTATTCGATTTGGTACTTTGGCTGAAGACTTGACTTTACATTGACTCCTTTTTGTCCACTTGAGATGCAACATCCTCCTTGAACTTCAAATGACTAGTTTTCACCCCCAACGTTCCTCTTTTGTTGACTTTAACAGTTAGTTAGAGTGTCAACTTGACTCACTTGGCTAGATCTTCAATGCCCTTGAGAATTAGAGGATTCTGCCACCTGGGTTTTGTCTAGCTAATTTTTTACATAACTTTTGACGTCAAGTTTGCCTCTCCATGCCAAGTCTCTTGACCTCATGTGGCATTTGGTGAGGATGATATCATGCAATAAATGAGGATCTCCAACATCCTAGGGACACTGAAAAATCTGCCACTTGGGTTTTGTCTAGCTGATTTTGTTGACCACTTTTGACGTATTGGATGTTTCATTTTGTCAAAATCTATTCCTGTTATGCCACTTGGAAACCCCACCAATTATTGGACCACCTTTGACTACCATTTTCTTGATGATGCCTTCACATTTTGAAAAAATTTCAATCTGTCATGTGATCTACAATTTTTTGTTGGGGATTTGAGACTAGTTGGCTTTTTGGCTTTTGAGACCACATGCATTGGGAAATGTGTGTTGCATCGGGAAGTGTGAACATGTTGAAACATTGAGTCTGCGATGTTGAGAACTATCTAATTAATATACCATGGTCGAAGAATGCATACAGACTCAATGACACAACCATGTGGGAATGACATAGGTGCACTTGACGTGGGTTGGATTGGTCCTTGCACTGGTGATCAACCCAACAAACTGATGGCTCCTCTAAATCATGAGTCCCAATGAGATCTATCCAAAGCTTCCCCGATCTTGTACATGATAAAAGGACTAGGGACTTAGGCTAAAGGGACTGGTCATGGCCGATTGTGATAGGCCTAGAATACCATAATATGAGGCCTCCATATGGGTTATAGGGCTTTTGAATTGCAATCCCAAATATGAAAAGTTACGTATGTACCCTTGCTGAAGTGAGGGGTAACAGGCAATGTTTTAAAATTCGGCCGAATCGAATCTGAAACGGCCGAGTTGATCCGAGTCGTTGCAGATTTTTGTGACCCGACAGAAGAAATGGTATGGGAGGCCGAGTCATGGCTAACTGGGCTGAGTTATTGCATGACTCGGCCGAGTCATCCATGACTCGTTCAATTCGGCCGTTTCCGCAATAACTCGGCCTAGTCATTAACTACGGCCTATAACCCCAAATAAAATGCGATTTCTCATATTTTTTTTTTAAAATTTTTAAGTGTTAGCTGATTGGTGGGGACTCTAATGTGTTTACAAATTAGTTAAATGCTATTTGGGGTCCATTGCCCCCTTCCAAACCCTATTTAAAACACTCAAATGCTCTCATTCTCTCACAGCCATCTCATGCATTTGAGTGAGAAATTCATTGAGAGTTAGTGAGCAGTTCTTGAGTTTGTTTTTGGAGCAGTAGTGAGGAGTCTTGGGCAAGCATTGTAGCTGGAGTGAGGAGCTTCTTGGGCAGCCATTTGGAGCAACATTGATGAGTTGATTCTTGGAGCAAGCTTGAGGAGGCAGTTTGTGCTTGGAAGTATTTTTTTTCACCTCTACAAATCTGTTTTTGCTTATTAAATTTTAGGTGCATATCTAGAAAGCCTAGAGAGTGTTTTTTGTGAAAGAAATGAACATTGAATTAATGTTTTTTTTTTTTTTTCAGATTGTTTGCTTTCATTTCCTAGTCAAAAAATGGCACCTAGAGCGAGAGATCCTGCTTGGGCATATGTTGAAATGGTTGATAATCAAATGCAATGCAAATTTTGCCATAGGAAAATTAAGGAAGGTCCTGGGGCATTAATAGGCTGAAATAACACTTGGCGGGGATTAGAGGCCAAATTACTCCATGTAGCTCACCGGAAATTGGGGAGATTAGGAAGCAATTGTTGGCCAGCTTTGAGAAATTTAAAGAAGATAAGGCTAGGCAAAGAGAAATAGAGGCTGAAATTGGGAGGAAGAGGGAGATACAAAAAATGATGGCTACCAACCGAAATTATGATTTTGAGGGTTCTTCCTCTATCCCTCAAACTGATGCATCCAACCCTTTCAGATATGTTCCTCCCTCTTTTGGTTCTGTTCAAGATAAGGGAAAGGGTAGAATGAAAAAGGGTGATATGACTATCAAAAGTTATTTCACTTCCTCCTCTCCATCAGATGCACATGGTCTTCAAGTTAGTAAAAGTCAAACGCAACCCACTTTAGATGACCATTGGAAGAAAGAATTGAGGGACACTGCTTGTGAGTACATAGCTAGATGGTGGTATGATGCTGATATCCCCTTCAATGCTTCCCGTTCACCATATTATGAGCCTATGTTTGATGCCATACATGCTGCTAGAAAAGGCTTCAAAGGCCCTACTATGCATGAGCTAAGGGGGTTTCGTTTGTAGAAAGAAATTGAATCCATTAATGAGTATTTGAAAGATTTCAAGGACTCATGGGCAAGAACAGGATGTACCATCATGTCAGATGGATGGACTGATCAAAGAAACTGTACCATCATAAACTTTCTTGTCTTCTGCCCACGGGGAACCATGTTTTTAAAATCAGTTGATGCATCTGATAAGGTAATAGATGGGCAATTGTTGTTTTAGCTATTGGATCAGGTTGTTGAGGAGGTGGGGGTGGCTAATGTTCAAGTCATCATAGATAATGCCTCTAACTATGTTCTTGCTGGTAAACTATTAGAGGAAAAACACATGACCATCTTTTGGACCCCATGTGCTGCACATTGCATAGACCTCATGCTTTAGGATATTGGAAAAATAGATTGGGTCAAAAACATTGTAGATCATGCCAAAAGCATAACAAAATTTATCTACAATCATTCATTGATTTTGAGTCTCATGACGAAACACACTGGGGGCAAGGATATTATTAGGCCTGCCATCACTAGATTTGCTACTCATTTTTTGACATTGCAATCTATGCTTTCCCAACATAGAAACTTGCAAAAGATGTTTTCCAGTGATGAATGGAATCAAAGCAATTGGTCTAACAAACTGGAAGGCAAAGATTTGAAAAAGAAAGTTAATGAAGAAACTTTTTGGAGAAAGGCAACAGAGGTTGTGAAGCTTGCTGAGCCACTAGTTAAGGTGTTGCGGTTGGTGGATGGGGAAAGGTTGGCTATGGGCTTCATTTATGAGGCTATGGATCAGGAGCAAATAAAGAGGGCATACAAGGATAGAGTGGCTAAGTATGGGCCCATTTGGGCAATCATTGATGAAAAATGGAACAATCAACTCCATCGCGCTATACATGCAGCTGGGTATTTTTTGAACCCACAGTATCATTGTAAAGCTAAGGAGTTAGGAGCTTTGAGGGGGGAGGTCAGAGATGTACTGATTGATTGCATTGATCGCATGATCTCATTGGAGTTTGATCAACTGGAGATACACTGACAGGTCACAACCTTCAGCAATGCCTCGCGCACCTTTGGGAAGAACCTAGCAAGGTTTGCAAGAGAAGCAGATGAGCCAGGTAAACACAAATTTCAATTTTCAAATTCTTAATAGTTTTACTTTTTTTTTTTTTAAATTTTGTTAAATCGTTTATAATTTGAAAGTTTGATATAATTTGTAATTTTGTTGAGCTAACTCATTACACTCCTATGTTTTTTGCAGCACAATGGTGGGAGGCCTTTGGTGGCCATTGTCTTGAATTGCAGAAGTTTGCAATAGTTATTTTGAGTCAAACTTGCAGTGCTACTGGGTGTGAGCGCAATTGGTCTGTCTTTGAGAGGATGCACACAAAGAAGAGAAACCATTTGGATAAAAAACGGTTAAATGATCTAGTCTATGTCCAATACAACCTCCGGCTCAGACGAAACCAATTGCTAAACAAAAGATCTGATTCAGATCCCATTGTGTTGGAAGACATTGATCCAACATCAGATTGGGTAGTGGAGAGTCATCCCGCAGAGTTTGATTCTGATGAGGATCTTGATTTAGATATAGATATCGAGGCATCAATTGAACATGTTGTTCAGTTGAATGCAGACCCCGATCCACTAGGCTCAGTCTCACAGCCAACAAGGACTCCAGTTGCAGACGCTTCCTCTGCTCAGCCACGACAGAAGCACAACCGCATATCTTCTCTATCTCAGCTTGCATTTGCTGCAGTTGCACAACCTGCTAGTGGTACCACTTCTACAGTTGCAGTTGGAGATGATGATGATGAGGAGGAGCCATGGGGCCCCTTGTCTGGCTCTGATGATGATCCAGAGATTGATCGACATGATCTTGGCTCCTCTGGCAGTAGCTACTAGCCAGTAGTATTGGAGTCTGGCCACAGTTTACTTTTGTTGTAGAGGCCATTTCTAGCCTCCTTGGTTATGTGTTTTTTGTTTTGAGTCTTTGATCATGTATGAAAGTTGATTATGGATTGCCATTGGACAGTGCACTGGGTGCCATTTTGATATAATGGATTGGTTCATGTGCCTACTTTGATCATATGTTGTCTTCCATCTATATTATAATGCTGCGTGTTTGGAAACATGAATGAAAATCTTTAAAACTATGTTTAAAATCTTTAAAATTATGTTTTTTTATAAAAAAAATAAATATTTAATGTATTTTTTTACAACGACCAAGTCATTGAAATCGAGCCGGCTGAGTCGATACTGAGTCGGAGTCGGAGTCGATCCTTGGCCGAGTCGGAGTCGGAGTCGGAGTTTTAAAACATTGGTAACAAGTGGCTTGCTTGAGAGTTGTTTAAATTCTCTTGCTAAGGTTAGGAGTCTAGGACTTTTCCTTCTATCTGAGATTTGCGTGGTAACACTTGCCTAACCATTTTCACCCTTGGAAGATTGCCATTTATCCATTCCTGCTGCAATCTTCAGTCCATTGACTTTGCCATCAAGGTGTACATTTGAGTGGAGAGTGGGCAGTCCAAGTTCCATGAAAGAAAGTGGTGGATCTTCCATTCACAGATGGAGCAATTCAAGGCCTGCTTATGCAAGTTCTAATTGAACCAACATACTAATCATCAATAATAAATCATTTAAAAACTTGAAAGAGAAATTGGTGCCTTAACCTGTTAAAAGCATTTGCCTTTTCGAGTTTAATGAGCATTGCTCTTTCTTTGTTTGTCTTGCTGGAAAATATTGCCTCTTGAATAAGGACGAATTTGTTGTTGATTTACCTCTGTTTTGCAAAGCCCCCTTGTTTCTCCGAGGTTAGTCTTGGCAACAAAGCACTTAACCTTTTAGCGTAGCTATTATTTAATTAAAGTCTTATGTGAGGCATTACAAAGTGAGATTGGTCTAAATTGTTGAAAGATATTGTAGCTTCACATTTTTGACAATGTTTTAAAACTTCGACTCCAACTCCAACTCCGAATCGGCCGAGGATCGACTCCGACTCCGACTCCGACTCGGTATCGACTTGGCCGGCTCGATTTCAATGACTTGGTCGTTGTAAAAAATACATTAAATATTTATTTTTTTTAATAAAAAAACATAATTTTAAAGATTTTAAACATAATTTTAAAGATGTCCATTCATGTTTCCAAACAAACAACATTATAATATAGATGAAAGACAACATAGATCAAAGTAAGCTCATGAACCAATCCATTATATCAAAATGGCACCCAGTGCACTGTCTAATGGCAATACATAGTCAACTGTCATACATGATCAAAGACTCAAACAAAAAACACATAACCAAGGAGGCTAGAAATGGCCTCTACAACAAAAGTAAACTGTGACCAGACTCCAGTACTAGTACTATTGGCTAGTAGCTACTGCCAGAGGAGCCAAGATCATGTCGATCAATCTCTGGATCATCATCA
>APFE031660379.1:0-39851 GCA_000404065.3 Pinus taeda
GCATTCACTCTCAAGAATGGGTCTCCCAAATGGATAATATCTCTATCTCACTCACAAACTCTAATGCAAGGTTAAGGCACTCCACAACATCTTACCAAACTATAAGCAATTCCACACTTATCAAACTCACACCAAAGCTATCTAATCTGCTTCAATCCAACTAGAAACTAGTAACTAGGAACTAGCTGATCATAGCAATGGTGAGTGCTTTTATAGGAGGAGGAGCCTCCATGAAATGAAGGAGAGGGAGCTTATCCTCAAGGGAGGTTTCATAAAAGGTGGAACTACCATCCCAAAGGAGGAAAGGCAAACCAATTTGACCCAATAACCAGCTCTAGAATCACCTAGAAGGCTAATTGTTTGAACTAATTCACCTAATCTGGATCTTCACAGGTCATGAACTAGGGCTTAGGGATGACATCGCAAGGGAGCAATGCCTTCGGACCAATTGTCACAATAAGCATCTGGAAGACTTATGCTGAGCCCTAAAATTCGACCGTCGTAGGAAGCACGTGTACACCTGTGACAACATCGTAATGACACAGTTCATGACAGGGAACTGTCACACTTTTTAAGGGTTTACTAGTGACGATGCAGAAACTTAGGCAAATAGGGTCAATTTTCAGTATTATAGAGCACTTGCTTAATATTCTTGCACAAGTGGGAAGATATAGACATGTTTATCTAATGTATGACACAACGGAGGGACTAAGATGAGGTCAGTGACAAATTACTGTGTAATAGATGCCTTTAAAGCATGAAACTTGAGAGAGTGGGAGGGGTGAAATGATTTACAAAATCATAACCGAACTGGAACACCACCTCAAAGAACCTACAGGTGCAAGTACAACTGATATCTCTAATAGTGAAATACATGTAGTCTAGGCATGGGTGCAGCCATTCAAAAGACATATGAAACATGGTTTGTGGCATGGACGTAACCACCCAGTTGATACGACCATATATAATGATAGAGGTATGATCACAGCCATCCATGAAGACTCAGGTATGGTCATAGCCATCCAATCAAAGAGTCATGCATATAATCACAAACCAATCCACGGAGCCCAAAGAGGTGTAATATTTGTCCGAGGTCTTGAAACCCTCACCGATCATAGTACAAGTTCTAGGATGTGAACAGATTTGTTGAAGTCAAGCATGACAGCAAGTTGCTTGATTACCGGTCAATGATAGAAACCATTAACAAGCGCAAGAGAGACCACCAATAATGTCAATGGTTCTCAAGGTACTACCAGTACAATCCACGAAGTGTGAAAAATGAGCTGAATTCAAACACTCGTGGAATCATCCAATTGAAGACCAATGATGGAATTCCATTGTTAGGTGCGAAGAAATTTCCATTGAGGCATGCAAGCTCCAAGGTACTGAAAGGGATCTCTAGATCAACCTCCTAGATAACAAGCTGGCATTGACAGGAGGCGATCCATCGCAGGAGGGCCATAATGTTTCCCCCATCAACAACGCAAGATAAGGAACAAGTGGTAGATGGTGAAATAGAGTATCAGAGGAGGAGGTAAGGGTGCGAACTACCGAAGGATTATACTCTTGAACATATCGGTGACATGACTCCAGAATGCGATAGCATTTTGGTACTAAGGGATCAGAGGTCTGACAAAGACAACATGGATCATATGGAATGAGTCAAAATAGCAACCCAAAACCTCGGAAGGCCAATGACGATGTGAGGATATCCAAACTCGATGAGAAACAAAAGTGTCGATGTTCAAGAGTGACTAGCTACCATAGGTAACCAAGGACGACTTCCAAATTTTCCCCCACCATTGCTGGCAAGTACCCCAATTATTTTTGAAAAACAAGCTTGAAGGGGATAACATATGCTTGTGATATAATTTCAACCCTTGGACAAACCTAACCTAGTGATATTTTAACAAGCCCTAGGGAGGAGAAGCTCAAGTCTCATCATGGTGATGAGTCCAATGTCGTCAGGGTTTAAGGAGTCCAACATTGGTAAAAATCAGAGTCATTTTCATGTTTAGAGAGTTTGAAAAAGACACAGAAAAGAAAACTCCAGGGGGGTCCTTTTTCATAAAATTGTGTCCCTCAAGCCCAAAAAAGTAGAAAACAATCCTCGAGAGAACCGCTTGACCATTATGATCAAGGATTACTTTTTGCAATTAGTGTTCCCGATCTGAAAAATTAAGAAAGCGATTGGAGACATGATATTTCATAACCAAGAGCGAGCTTGAAATGACAAGAGCTCGGTTGTCTTTTCATTTTTAAATGGTTGGAAAAGAGCTGAAAGCAGACCTCCATTTTTATTCTCTTTAACGAGTCAAAAAGGGAAAAATACTCGACAATCTTTTCATCTTTTACGTGTCAAAAAAGAGCTTAAAGAGGACTCGTCCTGGAGGAACGAGTGGTATAAAGGGTAGCAACGGGTTCCGACAATGGTGGAACTGCTCAAAACATGTAATGGTCAAGAGGCTGGCTAATAAAACCACTCATCACTACGGTCCCTCAGGAAAGGAAAAACAACCAAGTGAAAGCATATAATCAGCCAAAGAGACGATGGTGATGGAATGAAACAACCAAGGCTCATCTAGTAGAAATTAGCTGATAAAAACAGAAATCACATGGTGGAAATCGGGTATGGGTTCCTTTTTACACAAGCTTGAACCATGGAGAACTCTGCTTGGATTCGGTTTCATGTTTACCCAAGCTTGAAACGAAAAACTATGCTTGTTATAAGTTTCGCATGCCCCCAGCATAATGACAAGGTGTAAATCAAGGTACATGCCCCCCAAGATTCATTGCATCCAACAGAGTGGATGGAATGAAGGTTCACTTTAGAGATCTTGGAAAGACTCGACTTGGATTTTACGAGATCTTAGTCAAAGACTCGATGTGGAAAGGGAGTTGTTTCATTTTTTCAATGAGGTTGACATAGTAAAAGAACTATCCTCGTGACATTTGTTTCATTTTTTAACGAGGTTGACACGAGATCAAGAACTTTCCTCAGGACTCTGTGTTTCATTTTTTAACGAGCTTGACACAAGACAAGGAACTATGCTCCATGATCCTTGTTTCATTTTTTAACAAGATTGACACAAGATCAAACTATCCTCGGGACTCCTATTCATGGGCCATATGAAAACATGATGCCCAAGAACTCTTCATTGGATGGAAGAACCATGCTCTTGGTGGAACACATGTCATTAGGCACCAATGATAGATCGGGTTCCAATGCCACCAGTACATGATGTACGAGACCATCTGCACGTTCATTAACAAATGCGAAGGTGGAACAGGTAGCCACATAATTGACCTGTGGCAGGGAAGGTACGATTTGTGGACAAGAACCGATAGGGGATGATGGTTGTACCAGAGGCACTGGGAGAATGAAGAATGATAATTGATCTATAGTCACCATTATTCCGTCGTGCGGAAAACAAACCACACAGAAAAGTGAAGAAACAAGAGCCCCCATGGCACAAATATAATCACAGCCAAGGAGGAGACTGAAATCTAAAGCACCTTGGACAACCATCACGTCTATATAGATGGTTTTGCCTCCCAAAGTAATAAGGTACTTTGGAAGGATCCCAAAAGGTTGGCAAGTTCCTCCATCGAAAGCCAACAAATTTTGACTGAAAGGCACAAGCTGTGGGGAACCCAAAGCTTGCCAAGTAGTGGAAGGGATGAGGCTAACAGACGCACCTTCATCTAAGAGAGTGCCAGGTACTGCCTTATTATAGGCGTGTACTGTAATCTGGAAAGGCACATAGGATGGAAGGTAGAATGTAGTCAAGTGAATCCAGTCAAAAGAAACAACTGAACTACTTGGCGAGGGCATCGTACGATTGCCCCCATGCTCAACAGGAACCAAAGAAGGACCCTCTTGATCAGCTGGGATAGGAGGGTCGTTCTCGGACTTAGAAGAATCTGATGAGACGAGAAGAACATGAGTAGCGTGATCATGATGCTCTTTAGAAACAAAGTGGACAGCTGGTGGTGAACCCAGGTCAACACTCTTCCTGACCAATGGTTGGTCAAGAACAGGCTTAGCACAGCTAGGCTCAGGAAGAGGAGGATGAACAAGAGAAGAATCCATATCAACCTCTGTTACACAGTAATTTGTCACCGTTTGTCACCGTCCCTGTTACCCCTCTCCTGCACCTTGGAGGACTCATTTCGGGACTTGTGAGAAGTGACAAGACTTGAAACCACTTGCATCATTTCCCTCTGAATATGAGCTTCACATGCCCTGAAGACATCTCCTGCAGCTTGCCCATAAAAATAGCCCTTTTTTACATTAGCACTGGTTCACTGTGTTCTTCCCACGCCAATGGAGAAAATCCTCCAAAAGGGGCTCGCTATTAGCGCTCTGTCCCAGAGTCGCAATCGCGCCAACCTGTTTGGGCAAATTTGTGAACCAATCAACCTCCGAAAGTTCTCTCCAACTCATTCACCAACTGAATCTATGTTAAGTGAGGATGGTTTGGCTTCGAATCTCCTTGAATGGGAAGTAGTTTTCCACCCTTCCATGGAAGTTTCCAAGTGATGAAGCCAAATCCATGATTGTTGTGATTGATCTTATCTCTTCCTCTTTCATCTATAAAAGCTTGTCTCCATGCCTTGAGTAGGCTAGTAGTGGTGGTAGTAATACTCGTGCTAAAAGGAAGATATCAAGAGATTAGAGTTGCAAGAGCCTTCTTTATGTCCATAAGGTTTAATCTAAGTGAGGAGATCTTGTCACTAAAGAGAGAGAGGCTTGTTTCCCATCCCTTCAAGCTTTGCAAGACTTGTGTAGCTAAGCACCCAACGAAAGGAGGACCTGACATCAGGACTCTGGTTGTATTCTCCTTTGTTGATTATTAATAATAGATGACTATCATTATGGTTCCACTCTCATTGTCTTTGTAATGATTGATGTTGAGTTATATCCTTGCTGACTGATGTATAATTGCATTTATTAGATTTCACGCTTGTGTTTGTGTTGTTCTTTTTGTTGCAGGTGTCCATTCACGGAGATCGTGGAGGAGTGTGACCGGCCAAAGCAAAGGAGCGAGGGCGACGTCTCTTCTACAAACAATAGCGTTGGAATCCAAGTAGGTCTTCATCACCTACCTTTTATTTGCAATTAGGGACTTGCATGGTAGCATTGTTTGATTGTTGCTAGACCCGTTCTGGGCTAGTAGGGATCGCCTCTATCCATAGAGGGGATTTACCTCACCAACAACCTCTTTATCGACAGGGAGAGGGTTTGAAGAGAGCCTCTAATAACTAACTGGAAGTGGAGGTGAAGAATATGTAAGACCTTCCAAAACAGTGGAAGCTTTGTCCAGGAGTGGACAAAGGTTAAGGGGATGTTTGCCTTCATAAAGCCTACAGGGGAATCAAATTTTCCCTTTCTTCTTACCACTGCCAGCCGATGGGGTCACACCATCATGAACTCCAGAGGATGATGAGGGATGAGCTAGATCATTAGACCATGCTTCTAAGATCATAAGAATACTAGGACAATCGCGAAGAAGATGGTCGCCCTTACACAATTTACAAGGAAATTTAACCTTCCGCGAAGGAGTAGAAGGTGGCACGACTTGCAATGTACTTGGAAAATTAGCTGCATGGGTGGCTTGATGCTTATCCAACTACTTCTTTGTCTTTGTCTTCCTCTTATTCTTCTTAGCCTCCTAGTTACTAGATGTGGAATTTTCACCAGGTGAAGTAGGAGAGGAGGATGAAGAAACAAGGGAAGAAGGTGAAGGCTCAACTCGAGAATCATCATGTCATGATTAAAATGAAGGAGACGGTGGAACAAGGGTCATGACGCTCGAGACCACCAAGGTTGAAAACAACCAAATGGGCAAACCGATGGTTAACCTAGGCAAAGACAATGTTTCCATATATGGAGCACCAACATTTCCAAACGAAGGAAACAGACCAGGATTCCCATCTGGGGGAAGACCTTGGCCAACAGACTCGGGGAAGGTTGCCATCAGGAACGAGCATGAAAAAACACTTGCACTATAATCAAGAACTTTAATTGTTAAACTTGGCCTTTTCATGTTTGAAGAGTTGAGAAAAGGATGAAAATGTGACTCTATCTGTTTTGAGGTTTAATGAGCTTGAAAGGAAAAGTACTCAAATGATCCTTTTCTTTTAAGGAGTTGAAAAGGAATGAAAGTGACTACTTTGGAGAACTAGGCAAAAGGTTTACTAGACAAATCGTAAAATTGCATATACACCTTGGTGATCAAATGAAAGAGAAATGACCAAGGACTTTCCGTACGAGAGTCAATCTTCCCAAATGCTATGTTCGGTGCGTTACAGTTCATAAGGTAGTAGACACAACTTCCTATGGATGTAGGATGATAGCCTAGTAGGGTCTCCTGATATATACACGAAGGTACATGGATCACAAGTCCGTACTAGCAGCTATTGAGTCAGAGAAGGAGGAATCACCCAACCTTAAGCGAAAACAATAGTGACTAGGTTTAATGAAACCGAAGCATGTCTCTAGACTAGACCTCTAAATAATGTGTGTTAAGTTCCAATGCATTGTTAAGTTCATTCAATTGATTTTAGAGTTGATCTTGGATTAGGTTTCGGTTTTCAGGCCCTACCGAATGTATTTTCACAAATTCCTAGGATGAAGCTACAATGAGTAAAGCATCAATCGTTTTGATGAACCCCTACTTAAAGAAAAGTAAAGAGTTTATGCCCAAGCAAACACAAAACCAAGACAAGCAACTGCAAGCGCTAAGAAACACAATGCATCAACACACTAATCTCACAATGCATCAATACTACTAATGAAAGATTTAAAATTCGCTTTACAATTTCTTAATCATGAAAATTTGTAATGCAAATGTACTTTCTCTTTCGTATTCCTAATAAATGCAATATTTTGATTTTGTTTTTGAATTTAAAGAGATAAACAAGCAAGTGTAAACCTGACTAATCCAAACAATTGTAATATATGTTTAATAGTGAAGAAATCGAATCAATGTGAAGAATTGGTTCAATAACCAACACTAAAAATCAGTCTGCAAGAAAACAAGCAGCGAAAAAGCCTCAAGAAAATTAATAACATAGTTGTGGATGAACCTTGGATAGACAAGTAACCCAAGAAAATGACTTCTCGACGAAACGCTTAATAGAGCTAGGTCACAAGGTCTAAAAACACAAGACTCACTCAATGAAACAAAAGAGAAGGTATCTTAATGAAAGGAATCAAAACAAGCTGATGAGAGACAGAAAAAAGCAGGGGGTAAGCAAGACTGATGGTTTCAGGAGGCAAAGCTGTAAAAAAACAACTTGCACAGGAATCATCGCGAGCTTATAACAAACAACTTGTGACGATAAGCCAATTGTTGCAAGTGTAGAGACAACAAATGAGTGACGTTGTCACAGTGGTACACCTATCTTCTGCGATGGTCCAATTTCAGGAATAGTCACGACTGTGTGATAGGTAATCCATGACGCATAAATTTACTAAAGAGGACAGGGCGACATCATCGCAACTGTTAAGTTATCTTCAGCGACGAGTGTAAAAAGGGGAAAAGACAAGTGATAACACATGAAAAAACACCAGGCTTTCCTTCCAAATAGTAATGGGAATTCCCAGATTGACTGAGGTAATCCAAAAAACTAAAGGTGCGACCCCAAAGTTCAAGAGACACTAAATCAAAATCCAAATCAAAAGTAAAACAAACAAAGGACTTCCTAATGGAGTCGCCAACTTGTGAAGTAGGAAAGTGTTCCTCTACAGACAGAGGCAAGCCCTCTAGCCCTAGAGTGGGTCTAGTCACAACAAAACAAAAGAACAATCGATTCCCTTAAATAGTCAACATTGGAGGCCTACCTCAAAACCAGTGTTTGGTGAAGCTTCCATTACGCCGTTCCAGTTTTTGTTTCCTTCTCCTTTATGAGCGATTGGCCTAAAACATCACAAGAAAACAATAAAGCACATAGTCGAGAACAACAATGGTCTATTTACTTATAAATTCAAGGAATTATAAGCTACCAAGTAAATTGTACACAAGATATAGGAAATCATTATTGATTTTATTAAAATAAATCAAGAGCAAATCTTACAACCAAGCCTTGACATCGCAAGCCTTCTTAGAGGGTCCAGTCGATATGTTCCTTCAAGCATTCACTCTCAAGAATGGGTCTCCCAAATGGATAATATCTCTCTCTCACTCACAAACTCTAATGCGAGGTTAAGGCACTCCACAACCTCTTACCAAACTATCAGCAATTCCACACTTATCAGACTCGCACCAAAGCTATCTAATCTGCTTCAATCCAACTAGCAACCAACAACTAGGAACTAGTTGATCATAGCAATGGTGAGTGCTTTTATAGGAGGAGGAGCCTCAATGAAATGAGGGAGAGGGAGCTTATCCTCAAGGGAGGTTCCATAAAAGGTGGAACTACCATCCCAGAGGAGGAAAGGCGAACCAATTTGACCCAACAACCAGCTCTAGAATTGCCCAGAAGGCCAGCTGTTTGAACTAATTCACGTAATATGGATCGTCACAGGTCATGAACTAGGGTTTAGCAATGACATCACAAGGGAGCAATGCGTTCAGACCAATCTTCGCAATAAGCATCTTGAGGACTTGTGCCGAGCCCTAAAATTTGACTGTTGCAGGAAACACATGTACACCTATGACAACATCACAACAACATAGTTCATGATAGGGAACCATCACACCTTTTAAGGGTTTACTAGCGATGATGCGAAAACTTAGGCAAATAGGGTCCATTTTCAGCATTATAGAGCACTTGCTTAATCTTCTTTCATGATTGGGAAGATATAGACATGTTTATCTGATGTATGACACAGTGGAGGGACTGAGATGAGGTCAGTGACAAATTACTGTGTAACAATGAGTTTTGAAAGGGCACATGTCTTCATGTTGAAGGAGTGCACTTGTGAGGTCCCTATAATACTAGTGTATTACCTCATTTTTATTGTTAATGTAGCCCCTTATTGTTATTTTTGTGCCCATGTAGTACCCATATTGTTATTATTGTACCCCAAAGAATACCACTATTGTTTTTATTGTGCCCTTACATTATTATTATTATGTGAGCTATGATTATATTGTGACCCCTTAGACTCCTATATATAGAAGTGAGGTTTTGTCATTTGAATCATCCAAGAATTATTCATGTATGTAATGTAAAGGAGGTTTCCCCTTCGAAGAGGCTAATTTTGAAGTTGTTGATCTATGTCTTCTTCTATTTTGTGAGTTGGTTGCATAACATTTGGTATCAGAGCTTTATATTCTAAGGTTTTGCTACTTCAAACAGGTCATCGTGGAATTTTTACTATAATGTTTTTTATATGAAGCTTTAGAATCTGAAATTAAAACCCATTTGAGACAAAATCATGATGATACTTTTTTCCTAATTTTAGATCTTGTATGACTGTATTTTTAGAGATATGATCCAAGGAAGTTAGGGTTTTGCAGGCTCCTGAATTCCATCTCAAATAGGTGACCTTGGGAAAATCATCATAACTTTGTCTCTGAGAATCAGATT
Source organism: Pinus taeda (assembly GCA_000404065.3). Classification (NCBI taxonomy): domain Eukaryota; kingdom Viridiplantae; phylum Streptophyta; class Pinopsida; order Pinales; family Pinaceae; genus Pinus; species Pinus taeda. The sequence goes on from APFE031660379.1 coordinate 9,541, forward strand.
AAAATTTCTATGAATTTACACATAAAGGATGGAATTTAGTTTGTTGGGTATCTTTTTCAAGGCCGAAGGTTGAAATAGTGACACATGGCACTTCATACAAGTTCGCTCCACTGAATTAGTCTATGATCAGGTCATCGTGTGAGATTAGGCATAAATCTTTCTTGGAGAATACAATCTCAATCCGAATTGTGGGGTTGGAAATATGACTTAGAGGGCTACCACAAACCAAAATTTAAGACCTTGAAGATCCGAAATTACAGAGATACATCAAATTCAATATCGAGCGCCTACAAAGTGAAAACAAAAGGTGTGTAGTTTTAAACATTTGCATAAGTTTTGTTTGAAAAATTAGTTTGAAGTGATTCAAAGGGAATAGTGAAGAATGATTACCATTAATGTATGCCCTGTAGAAGGAAAATGGAAACAACTAGTAAGCAACCTGCAAGCTCTACCATGACACATGATGAAGAGGAAGAAATGCAACATGATATATCAAATTTGTGAGACAAAATGCAACAAATTCCGCTCTCGCAAAAAGTAACAAAAATGAATTGGAAGCCACGATGAATGTTAGGATATATTAAATAAAATGGGATATGGGAGTTTTGAATGATGGTTTAAAATAAAACATGGAACTAATGATGAATGTCAAGATCAAGGGGTTGAAGGAAGGTTTGGCAAAGTTGCTAGAAGAAATGTGTCCTAGTGGTGATAAGGCAATACATAAAAATCATGATGAAGACAAAAGGAATATCAATCATGATTTTAGAGACTCCAATGTGGGGTTTAAGAACCACCACATTCCAAAGATAGATATGATGAATTTTGATGGAAAGCATCTGGTAACATGGATACTACAGATGGAGCAATAGTTTGATCTACATGATGTGCAACCCTCACAAAAGGTACGTATTGCATCTTGATATTTAGAACCCAATCAGTTTGTATGGTATAGATGGATTTGTTCTCTTAAACCACTCGTCGCCTCATCAAGTTTTACGTAGGAAATTATAGCACATTATGAAGATACAAATAGAAACATATTCTTTAGCCAATTGATAAATCTCCAACAAAAGGGTTCAATGGCAAAGCACATTGAAGACTTCCAAAAATTGAATATTAGGGTAACTGATATTCTAGAGGATCATAGGATTGATTTCTTCATAGGTACTTTAAAATATAACATCCAACATGAGTTTCACCCTTGGGAACCTGATTCATTAGAGAAGGCACTCAGGGTGGCAAGAAAAGTTGAAAGCAAAATTATGGAAATAAGGAATTCTACCACTCAAAACTATAAAGGTCGAAGTGTTGTTGGTCCTAGCCTTCCACAACCTACAAGTTTGACACCACAACAATTGGAGGAAAAAATAGAAAAAGGGATTTGTTACAGTTGTGATAGAAAATACACTAAACATCATAAGTGTGTTGAGAACAAATTATGATACATAGATTATGGAGAGAGAGAAGAAAAGGAACAAGAAACATCAAAAGAGTAGGATATACACCGGGAACCAACCCCAGAGAAAGAAGAAATGGGTCCAGCCATATCTTGTAATGCATTGGTGGGAGTTACCATCCTCAAACTCTCATGATAAAAGGACATATCAAGAAGAAAATGGTAATAGTGTTGATTGATTCAAGTAGTACCCATAATTTTATTCATTGTAAGATAGCCAAGGAATTGAATTGCTTCCTATATCTAGCACCAGAGTGTCAAGTGATGGCTTAAAATGGAGGAACCATAAATTTCTCTAGAAAGTACCATAATATCAAGCTATCCATGGGAGAATATGTATTGAATAGTTAAATGTCTTCCATTCCAACGGGGGGTTTTGATGTTGTACTAGGAGTCTAATGGTTACAATCTTTAGGTACAATAACTTTTAATTTTCAAGAACGTTTCTTGATTTTTTTTGGGAAGGAAAGGAAGATGAATTAATTGGTATCGTAGGGAAATTATGAAAGGCAATCACTCTAATAGTGTGAACAAGCTTCTAAAGAAAGAACAACAAGGCGTAATTGCACAATTATGGTCGCTAGAGGTTCAAACAATGAAATCATCTATTTCTCCAAATCTCCAAACATCTTGGACAATCATTCCAAGGTATTTGAGACTCCCAAAGGCCTCCCACCTATTCATGGTCATGATCATGCTATTCATTTGATTCCAGGAAGTTTTCCTCCAAACATCAGGCCTTACAGATATCCATATGCCCAAAAGATTGAAATTGAACGTATGGTTTTAGAAATGATAGAGGTTGGTATAATTCAACCTAGTCAAAGTTATTTCTCTGCCCCAGTAGTATTCGTGCACAAGAAAGATGGATCATGGTGCATGTGTCCGGATTATAGGGAGCTCAACAAGATCACTATTAAAGATAAACTTCCCATTCCTGTCATTCATGAATTATTGGATGAATTACATGGAGGAATTTACTTCACCGAGTTGGATCTTCGTTCAAGATATCATCAAATAAGAATGAAGAATGAAGACATTCTAAAAACAACATTTAGAACTCATGAAGGTCATTATGAATGTTTGGTCATGCCATTTGGCCTTACCAATGCACCTTCTACATTTCAAGGTTTGATGAATTCTATTTTCAAACCCTTCCTTAGAAAATTTGTGTTAGTATTGTTTGATGATATACTAATCTACAACAAGCATGGTAAGGATCATGTTCAAAAAGTTAACAGGGTGCTCAAACTATTGGAGGAGAAACAATTATATGAAAAAACATCCAAATTTTTCTTTGGAGTACAAGAAGTGGAATATTTGGGTCATATTGTATCTCATGAGGGTGTTAAGGAAGACCCTAACAAAATTAAATCCATTAAGGAATGGAAAATCCACACATCCATAAAGTATCTGCAAGTATTTCTTAGGTTTGCAGGGTATTATCGCAAGTTTGTTAATAATTATGGGAGAATAGTTGCACCTCTAACAACATTACTGAAGAAAGATGGATTTTCTTGGACTCCAGAAGAAACTAAGTCCTTTGAACATCTTAAAGAGGAAATGTGCCAAGCACTAGTCTTAGCTACTCCAGACTTCACAAAAGCATTTACTGTAGTGTGATGCCTCAAGAAATGGAATTGGTGTTATCTTAATGCAAGAAGGAAGACCCATTTCTTTTGAAATTCATCTAATCAAAGGAAAGTATTTACACAAAGCTATTTATGAGAAGGAAATATTGGCAATACTACATGCACTTAAGAAATGGTGACCTTACCTAATAGGAAGACACTTCAAGGTAAAAACAAATCATGATACTCTTAAATACTTTTTAGAACAAATATTATCTTCTGAAGAGTAGCAAAAATGGGTCACGAAGATGTTGGGTTACGACTTTAAAATCATCTACAAAAAAGGGAAGAGAAATTTTGTTACAAATGCACTCTCAAGAAAGGATGAGGATGTGGAAGCATTAATTTGTGCCATTTCTATTATCCAACCAGATTGGATAACCGAAGCAAGGGATGAATGGAAGAATGACGAAGCAATGTGGACAGTCATTCAAAAGTTGCAACAAGATCCCAATACATATTATACATTTAGCTATAAAAATGATTCATTATGGTACAAATATCACTTATATGTTTGTAAGAATTCCAAACTCAAACAAAATTTTCTTCTAGAATTGCACGCCTCTCCCTTAGGAGGGAACTCGGGATTTTTAAAAACTTATCGTAGGGTTAAGAATGATTTTTTCTTATGATATTCAAAAATTTGTGGTGGAAAGTCTGGTTTGCCAAAAAAATAAAGTTGAGACAATTAGGACTCCGGGTCTATTAAAACCTTTATCCATTCCAAGTGAACGTTGGGAGGAGGTTTCAATGGATTTTATCACCAGTTTACCCAAGTCCAAAGGAAAGAGCGTCATCATGGTGGTAGTTGATAGACTTACCAAGTATGCACAATTTTGTGCATTATCTCATCCATTTAAATCCAATACATTTACTGCTACATTTATGGAAATAATTCAAAAGTGACATGGAAACCCAAATATTATCGTAAGTGACAGAGATCCTCTTTTCACTAGAAATTTTTGGATGAAATTATTTTCTTGTTTGTGTACTCCATTAACTCATAGTTCATCTTATCATCCTCAATCTGATGGGAAAACTTATACTGTGAACAAATGTTTGGAAGGATATCTTCGTTGCTTTGTATCTGATAAATAGACACAATGGGTTAAGTGGTTACCTCTGGCAGAATGGTGGTATAACACTTCCTTCCATACTACAACAAACATGACCCCATTTATGGAACTTTATGGTTATCATCCACCATCTATAACATAATGTTTAAGGTAAAATTCTAAGGTTCAAGCAATGGAAGATCACATCAAGCATCAACAACAAGTTCTCCAACTCTTAAAGGATAACCTCACTTTGGCACAAAATTGAATGAAACAATAGGAAAATCAACATTGCAGTGAATGAAGTTTTGATGTAGGCGATTGGGTATTTTTATGCCTATAACCATACAAGCAAATGTCCCTAAAGCAAGCTAACAAGTATAATAAATTATCACCAAAGTATTATAGTCCTTACAAGGTATTGCAAAAGAATGGTACTATGGCATACAAATTTGATGTCCATGCATCTTCTCGAGTGCACCCAGTTTTCCATGTTTCATGCTTAAAGAAGGTTATAGGTAATAAGCTCCTAGCTCAAACAATATTGGCAGAAATTTATGAGGAAGGAAAAATAATATTTGAACCTAGAGAAGTCACAAAAACAAAAACTCGACAGTTACAAAATTGATCAATTTCAGAGTATCTCATCAAGTGGAAGAACTTACGCACTAAATATTCCACATGGGAGGATGAGAATTTTATAGAGAAGTATCTAAAACTACTCAAGCATTGGAGAAAACACTTTTTTGAAGGAGAGAGATGTGTTAGGTCCCTATAATACTAGTGTATTCCCTCATTGTTATTGTGAGTGTAGCCCCTTATTGTTACTGTTGTGCCCATGTAGTACCCATATTGTTATTATTGTACCCAATAGAGGCCCAATATTGTTATTGTTGTTCCCTTACATTATTATTATTATGTCGGCTTTGATTATATTATGACCCCTTGGAAGCTCATGATGGAGGAGAGCCGAGAGCATGCAAGGGGTTTTTCGAAATCTTTTTCTCGCGCGGCCTTTCATGGCGGCCATGACTGACCTCCGGGCGTTGTTTTCTATGGGACCGAAGACGATAGGGTCTTGGGAAGCTGATTTTTCTGTCTGACAAAAATGGCATCGGGTTCAGGTGAAGCGCGGGTGTTCTTTTTTCAAAAGGAGTCGTTGGACTTCGATCCGACACCTGAAGACCTCCTCGCATGTTGGGGTTTGGAAGAATCAGAGGAGAACCTGCATCACTTCTTTCCGAAGCAGGCAGTGAAGCCAGTAAGTGTGGAAATGGAAGCGGATGCAGGAGTTAAGGTAACAGGTGCTATCGACCAGAGTTTAGGGGGAAATACAATGTGGGAAGGGCGGCTATCTAGCTCTGATTGGCCCCCGACGTTTGAAGAGTTGGGAAGAGATTTAAAAGCTACAAGAAGAGAAGGTCAAAACCAAAGTTATTTGTTAGGATCGGTGGGTGGGGGTCCTAGGATGGCTGAGGAGCCAAATGAAGGCATCTATCTACAGTCTGATAAGCGTCCTGAGTCTTTTGAGGATGTAGAGGGAGGAGATAAACCGGAGGATGTGGGTGGAAAGAGGAAGAAGCCCAAAATTTGCAGGAAAAAGGCGGCAAGACCCAATTGTGTTTTTGGAGTGGATATCCACATAGACAGGGCTTTGGAAGCATCAGAAACCCTCCTAGTTGGCAGAGTCGGTGGAAGGAAGTTCTCAGTGGCCTTCATTAAGAAATGGGCTCTGGCTGAATGGAAAGAAGCTCCAGGACAACCAAAAGATGTCAAGATGCTTGACAGAGGATGGTTCTGTCTTCGTTTTGGGAAAAAGGAGCATGTTGAATGGGTGTTGTCAAAGCACTGGAGCCTAGGGAAGAGGCCTATCTTATTCAGGAAATGGATGCCTCTCTTTGATGCTCAAAAAGAAAAAATAGAGGAGCTTCCAGTCTGGGTCAAACTAATGGGACTTCCTATTCATTTCTAGACTGACTCGGTTTTTTCTTCAATCGGAAATACTCTGGGTAAGTTCCTTGATTCTGACAAATCCTATTTACATACTTATGAGTGGAGCGCAGCCCGCCTTATGGTTAGTTCAAACCCACAAGAAGGTCTGGCGGATGATATACTTTTAAAGTATTGTGGCCAAGAGTTCATCTAGACCCTGGACTACAAAAACCTCCCGTTCAGGTGTCATCGATGCAAAGAATATGGTCACCTGTCTCGGGATTGTCCACGTGGTCATTGTCGTCGTCGAAGGCAGAGGAAAAATGGGATTAAGGCAGAGGAAAAAGGAAAAATGAAGATCACTTCTCAGAAGGAAGAGCTTCAGTCTAAGGAGGCCAAAGTCCTGGCAAATGTCCAGGAGTTAGGGCCTGAACCTATGGAGGGCATTGGAATATTACAGTCTGAGGTGACCGCGAGTGCTGTTGTTTCAACTCAGCTCTCTGCAGCTGGTTTCTCTGCAGTCATTGGAATGGAAGTTTTAAATCAGCCTTGTCCTCTCTCTCCACAATACTCCTCCCCTCTCTTATCAAGCGCATTGTATGTGTCGTGTAGTGGTGGGTTAGATCGTTTATGCCAAATCTCAAACGATATGATAGATACGAAGAAGGGACTAAACACAACTGACAATGTTCTAATGTCGGTTCCAGCCCCCCCTTCTCTTGCTTCTTCGCATTCCGCAGATGGAGGATGTGAATCTCATTACAATTTAAGGCCATTAGCTACCAGAAATGGAAATGGGCCGGTAGTAGGCGGTTTGGCAATGGATGAGGTGTCCATAGGTCCAAAGAAGTTAAGAGGGAGGAAGTCAGATTTATCGAAAGCAAAGCTGAAGGTTATCATTGATATTTCCAGAGGAAAGCAGTTGTCATTGCCAGGGGTGCTTAGAGCAAAGCAATCACCTCCTGAGGGTTTTAAATGATCATTTTATCTTATAACTGCAGGGGCCTTGCTAGTACCCCCAAAAAACTAGCTCTGAAGGAGCTGGTCAGGGCTAACAAACCTAATATCCTCTTTCTTCAGGAAACGCTTGGGAAAGGAAATGATATTATAGGATTTCTGCATAAGCTTTTGCCGGGTTGGAGTTTCCATGCAGTGGATGCAAATGGCAATTCTGGAGGTGCGGATTTGGTGTTTAATGTGAAGTTAGCGCGTGAAATCTCATCATGGGGAGCTGAAAATGTCTTAGCGGTGGAACTCTATTCCAACGAACTCTGTATTCATTTTCTTTTTCTGAATATCTATGGTCCTAATTCGGAGCAGGAGAAGTTTTGGAACTCTTTCTTCGCGAAATCCTTTTTGACACATCCAAATCTTATTATTGGTGGAGACTTCAATTTTTCGTTGGGCGTGGCCCAATCCTGGGGGGTTAATGCTAGAGTGGATCCCCTCTCTGCTTTCATTCATCACAAATTGGCCTCGTCGCCTCTTGCTGATGTTACCCCATTAAAGATGCGCCCCTCTTGGAGGAATCACAGAATTGGTGAGGACTGGATTGGGAAGAACTTAGACCGCTTCTTAATAAGCGATATGCTGGCTGAGAAACTATAGGCGTTCAGGAATTGGGTTGGAGATGGTGGCCTCTCTGATCACTTCCCAGTTTTTCTGGAGGTGAAAGGTGATTTATCTAAGCCAGGTATCCCTTTCAAGTTTAACTCTTCTTGGCTTTTGGATGCTTCTTACATTAGTCTTTTTCATAAAACTTGGAGGAAAGTCGTGGTTAATGAGAATGAGAACCGAAGTCAGCTATTTATGGAAAACTTATTAAGGATGAAGGTCGCTTCAAAATGCTGGGCTCTTCAAAAAAAGCTAAAGGAGGAAGAATTAATGCAAGTGGTGAACTCAGAACTTGCCCTACTCGAGGATCCAGACAGTCAAGGCTATGGCTTAGATGCATCTCGATTGAGGATCCATGAGCTGGAAACGGAAAGAAGGAGAATTCTGCAGCTAAGGGAGCAAAGTTGGCGTCTTAAAAGCAGAGCGATCTAGTTACAGGCAGGGGACGAAAATTCCAATTTTTTCCAGAATTATGCCAAAGGGAGAAAAAACTCAAATACAATATGGGAAATGAAGAAAGCAAATGGTGATTTTGCGCTCTCATTTGAAGATTTGGCTACTGAAGGGGTAAATTATCTTAAACACCTCTTTAAAGCTCCAGGTGAAGCCTCAATTGCAGAAGTTATAAGGGTTGCCCAGATTTTCCCTCGGTTCATAGAGGAGGAAGACAATGGGTTTCTCATGGCACTTATCTCTAAAGAGGAGGTTGCTAGCGTCCTCAAATCGATGCAAAAAGAAAAAATCCCCGGCCCGAATGGTTGGACTGTCAAATTCTTCCAGCATTTCTTTGAATTCATTGGTGATGAGTTAGTGGAGGTAGTGGAAGAATCCAGACTCTCAGGTTCTATCTATCAACCCTTTAATGCTACTTTTTTAACTCCCATTCCTAAGTCTGATCTCCTAGGTTCTTTTGCCAATTTCAGGCCCATCTCTTTGTGCTCCTGTGTATACAGACTTATTGCTAAAATCATTGCTGTCAGGCTAAAACCCTTCCTTTCTAAAAATGTTTCCCCGGAGCAGTTTGGCTTTTTAGATGACAGGCAAATTCATGAAGCTGTGGGGGTTGCTCAAGAAACACTCCACAGTCTCAAAGTTGGAAAGAAAAAAGGAGTTGTTGTGAAAATAGATTTATCGAAGGCTTACAATAGAATCAGCTGACTGTACCTAAGAATCTTGTTAACTCATATGGGATTTAGTTTTTAACTTGTAAGATGGATTATGAGTTGTGTCTCGTCTTCTTCTATAGTTGTTCTGATCAATGGAGCAGCCTCCAGTTTCTTCAGTCCTGAACGTGGCTTGCGCCAAGGCTTCCCTCTCTCTCCCCTCTTGCTTTTGCTGGCAGCAGACGGAAACAGTCGTTTGATCCATGAAGCAAAAAGTCAAGGTTTGTTGAAAGGAATAGAAGTTGCTCCAAATTTATGGGTCACTCACCTTCTCTTCGTGGATGATATAATACTCTTCAGCAATGGTAGCCTTGATGATTGCAGGATGCTTAAGAGGATCCTGGACCTCTTTCTGAAAGCGACTGGCCTCTGCATAAATGAGAGAAAATATTCTATTACTTGCTCTGGTCTGGCTAGAGAGGAGGTGCGTAGAGTGACCTTGGTTCTGAACTTTGAAGTCAAATCGCTTGAGGATTATTTCAAATATCTGGGGTTCTTTTTGAAACTAGATAATTACAGGATAAAAGATTGGCAGTGGATCCTTGTAAAATTGGAATCGAAGCTGAAACATGGGAGCCACAAGTGGCTCTCCCGGGCAGGTAGGCTTGTTTTAATAAAATTTGTTTTGATGGCAATTCCAGTCTATTGGGCGAGCCTGACTTGGGTGCCCAAAGGTATTATAAACTCAATTGAGAAACTATGCAATAGTTTTCTGTGGGCGGGGTCCAAGTCTGAGAGAGTTAGCCCGTGGATCGCATGGGACAAAATTGCTCGCCCTAAAGAATGGGGGTGCTGGGGTATAAAAAATATTGCTAATTTCTCCCAATCCCTTGCAGCAAAGTTGGCTTGGAGGATCATTACAACGGAAAATCTATGGACAGCAGTGACTAAAAGGAAATATATAGAGCCACTATCCCCGTTAGATTGGATCAGATTACCGCAAAAGTCGTCCAGAAATTCCTCGGTGGTCTGGAAAGCAGTGGTCGCTTCCGTCCACATCATTGAGAAAGGGTTAGCATGGTATGTAGGAGATGGAACAAAGATCCATTTGGGGCACGATCCTTGGATTGGCTGTTCTGAGGGGTTTAATCTATCTCAAGGTTTGGTTGCAGTTTTAAAAGACCGAGGTCTAAACACTTTAAACCAGGTAGTTAATCCCCAGGCCTCTTCAATTTGGAATCAAGGGTGGCTTCAAGGGCGAGACATATATTTGACCGGAGACAGGTTGGAGGAATGGGACAGGTACACAAGGAATCTCCTCAACTCTTTAGTGCAGCTATCTGTCTCTCCGGATGAGCTAAAATGGGTATTTGCACAGAATGGCTTTTATTCCCCAAAGGAAGGTTACAAATAGATGATATCTCAAAAAGGATGGGAAATTCCAGACTGGTGGACTAAACCGCTATGGAAGTTAAAGGACCAATTAAATCAAAATTGTTCTTTTGGTGTGTCCTTTTCCAGAAAGTTCCTACGTGGGTTTCCTTCAAAGAAGAGGTAGAATTGGTCCTGGTAGATGTCCACTGTGTAAAGACAGTGCTGAAATAGTTCAACATTTATTTCTCCTTTGCCCTTTCAATTCCAGTCTTTGGGCAGCAATGTTAAGCTTAATAAATGTTCCTCATAGATGGGCAGGGCAAGGGCTCTTAGAGGCCTGGCAGAGTTGGTGGAACATTTCTTTAAACGAAAGGGAATGAACCATTCCTTTACTCATTACATGGGGGACCTGGCTTGCCAGAAAGCAAGCTATTTTCAAGGGCTACGCTTTCCCTATTGGAAGACTTGCCGCTGAAGGAGCTGCCATATATGAAAGCATTCCTATCCCTCAAGTTCCTAATTCTTCCAGAGCTGTTAGTCAAGAAGTCATTAGACACTCTATGCCGTGGGCTTATTTTGATGGGGCTTCAGATACTAACGGTTGATGTGGGGTTGGCTTGATCATACATTTTTCAGAGGAGAAGATTGTTAAAGCCTCAGTAGGTCTGGGATAGGGTTCCAATAATTTTGCCGAATTGAAAGCCCTTCATCTCCTCCTTTGCTGGCTTATTCTCCGTAATGTGAGAGAAGCTCAGCTTTTCGGGGATTCTATGAATGTGGTGCACTGGTTCAACAGGGCTCATCGTTGTCGCAATCTTACTCTGCTTCCTCTATTTAGAGAAGTTTCTCGGCTCAGGAATTGTTTCATGGAGATTTCTCTTAGTCATATATACCGGGAAAGGAATTCTGAAGCAGACCATATTTCTAAAGAAGGAGTAGACCTTGAGATGGGGTTGTGGACTGTCTCGGAGGTAGATAATGGGGTTGTTCGTCCTGTAGAACAACCCAACTTCGCTTAAATTTTCTTCCCTTTTCTTCTGTTCCTGTAAATATTCGTGTGTTGTTATGTCTTTTTTCCATGTTTTCTTTGCCTTTTTTCTCCTCTGTCGGTTTTCTTGGGTTGTTTTCCCTATATGCGGATGCCTGGGCAGAGGTTCCAGTCTCTTTGCAGTGGCTTCCAAATCCTCAATGTTTATTGTGGATGTTTTCTATGGAGCCGCATGGTTTTTTTCTTCCAACGTTTCGGTTGGTTTTGGAGGTTTTCTTCACCTGCGGTGGCTCTTTTTTGATTTACCTATAGGTCGTTTGGCCTGTGTTCAATTGAATTGAGCGGTTTGGGAGGGGTTTCTTCCTTCCTGCCATGGCGTGTTCTGTCATCGAGCAGTTTTGGTAGCTGAGTCTCGCCCTGTTTGCAGGCGTTTTCAGGCTTGGTGTTTTGCTTACATATATTTATGTAACCCTTTTTATTAATAAAAGGTTGGAATTTTTCTGTGGAAAAAAAATCATGACCCCTTGGACTATTATATATAGAAAGGAGGTTTTTTCATTTGAATCATCCAATAATTGTTCATTTATATAATTTAAAGGAGGTCCCCCCCTCTAAGAGGCTAATTTTGAAGTCGGAAATCTACTTTTTCTTCTATTTTGTGAGTTGGTTGCATAATAGCACTCAAGGAGGTCACACTAGTTGAGCATGAAGGAGGTCACACTGGCTGAGCTTGAAGGTGTGCACTCCAAGGAGGGCACATTTTTTCATCCTAAAGGAGTGTGCTCATCAAGAGAGAAACTCTTCGTCAACTTAAAGTGCGCCTTTGCTTTAAAATTACTTTTCTTTTCTTTTATTTTCGTTTTGTGTGTGCATGGTAAATAAGGCTAGTTACTAAGTTAAGAAAATCTATGAATTCACATATCCTTAGATAATATAACACAAGAGCTTCTAAAGGTAAGGTGATGATGCTTAGAAAACATTTACATAGAAGGATGTGATACTTAGAGAAAACACAATAATAACAAATCAAACAATGTGATGACACTAGGTAGCTTGGAACGAAAGCTCACGTAGGATTCAAAATTGATTTAGGAAAAAAATTTAGAGGGTCATTTCCATAGCAACAACACTTGGAGACACACTGGGAGAACCCCAACTTCTCTTCCTTGGTTTCATTTATCCAAGAATTGTCAATTTTCTAGGAAGTATTGATTCAAATAGTGAGTTTCCTCAACTCCCCGTTTTTCCCAGTGAAAGATATCGTCTTCCTTGATCCATTACTTGGCATAACACAACATAAGAAAGACAAATAATCTTGATGAGAATAAGGATAATGCATAACAATGGGACAAAACTAATCAAAGTATGAATTTTCATCCCTAGTGTTTCTCCATTGCCAACAAGCCTGGACAATACCTTGATGGAGTCACTTTAGGAACACAAGCATTGCTTTGCTGCAAGCGAGTCTAGATAGTACCTCGGTGAAGTTTCTTGCTTCACCTCCCTACATAGGAATCATTTCTCTTCTTTCACCCTTTATTTATTTATTTTAAATAGAAATGTGCTTAGACACTTATAATTTTAAATGGGGTGGAAAACAGATCCAAAATTATTGAGAGAAGAAGAGGTTTCTCCTTCAGAGATAGGTTTATAAACCTTTGATAGTTAGTCCACTAAATATTTTCCCTTCATCTTTCTACACTAAAATAGATAGTTGGGAAAATACTATTAACAAACAAGACCGAGTGCAGGAATGAGAATCCTAAATAGATACAAGATTTAAGGTTTTCTTATGGCTTCCTAGTTGAAGGATCATATTTTCCATTGAAATTTAACTGACTTTAAATATAAACCAAATCAAAGAAGAGAGAACAGATAAGCCAAGGGCTTCATGTTACCACAACTTTCCTTTCGCAAAATATTAGCCACATCGTCTTGATGCTCAAAAATAACTTTAGGCAAGGGCTAATAGGATTGAAAACGAAGTGGCAAAATAAAAATAAAAATAGCAATGCAATGCATATAACTAAATGAAAAATATCTTATCCTAAAATAAACCCTATAGTGTCACGTCATGTAAAATGGAACTTCCAATGAAACCATAGAAGTTTCTCCTAAATCTTGAGTCAAAAAATGTGAACATACAAAATCAAGGTGAGGTACAATGTAGTGAAAAAAGGTAAAAAACCAAAACATCCACACTGACAATTAGGAACAAGAAGGGTAAGGACAACGATGTGACACACTTAAATATTTTGTTGAACGAAAGACTCCACAACAACAACATCTACAAGGTTCATGACCATACAAGAATCAATTGAATGCATGAAGGGATAGTCCATGAGACATGGGTCCTAGTTGGTACAACTCTTCAAGGGAATATGCAATAAGATCATGGAAATAACGTTTAGGAAAATTTTGACAAGAAATATTAATTGAAGACAAATCCATATCATAAGAAAAATCAATACGTTGATCACAATCCATTCTTTCATGTGAGTTTAAATTTTCAGTGGATAATGCAAAGGGTATGTCATATTGAAGTATTTGACAATTGTTGAGATAATTCTTTGTTTCCACATCGCAAATTATATATTTATGTGAGGTGAGACGTAGAAATTGAAGTTAAAAAGTTAAATTAAAATTTATACGTTTGGAATTTAAAATTTTAACATGAAGGAGATGATAATCCTTCAAGAGAGACTCAACATCCCATGAGACAAAATTGACCTCAAGATTTCCCGAGAAAATAATAAACTGGCCAAAATCACAAGTATCATCGGGGTGATAGGAATCTGACATAACCATGAGTATAGAATGAAGTATCCCATCCAACTGAATTGACTTTGAACTCTAAAAATATTGAAAGTTAGACTAAGAAAACATGGTCAGTTTCTTGTGTAAACAAGTCTCAAAATTACAAGATTCGTAAGATAATTGAGGCTTGTCGGATAGATCCTCAAGATTATGACAAAAATCATCAATAGAAAGCATGTCATCTTATTGATCAAAATGATATATACCTAAAAGTAAATCTTAAATAATTTCATTAGACTCCATTTGAAACTTTCATAGATCTGAATCATCCCATGGGAAAAAAGATTTATCCATGAAAGTTGAGCAATCATTTCCATACAATTCAGAAAATAGGAAATGATCATGATGATGTTGGTTCAAGAATTTGGCTTGATTAATGGGATGAGTATTGACAAGTGGATCATCAACATTCAAATATCATTGATTGATAATATTGGGCAAATCATTATTAAGGGAAAAATGTGAAAGAAATATTAATTCTTCTTCCAAAAATCGATCTTTCGTCTTAATGATCAACTCAGGCTCAAAACACAAAAAGCCAAAAGGAGTGGGACAATGGAAAAAAGGGATATCAATTTCTTCTTCAGGATGTTAAAGTCCCTTTTTAATGAGAGTGCATGATGAATCTGATTCAAAATATTTTCTTGAAATCTTGACTAGGAAGCGAAACTTTTCATCCAAAAATTGTCAGTCCACATCCTTGTTTGGAAATTCATAGCAAAGGTGAAGGAATTGTTCAAAAAATTATTCAAGAGATTCATTTGATTCCAATCTAAGCTAATTGATTTGATTAAGAACATGTTGATATTCATACCTGTCAAAAACACGACGAAGCTCATTAACCAATTGCTTAAAAGAAGAAATAGAACTAGTGGGTAGAGAATAAATTCATTTCTTAGCACGCCCATCCAATGTAAGGGTAAATGACATTGAGAGAATATCTTTAGAATAAACACCACTTGAAAAAAAAATTGAACAAACTCAATTACATAATTAAGGATGATTATTGTACCCTTTCCATCAAATTTCAAATGCAACAAGTTAGGTAAAACTTTCGTGAGTAATGAAAGATCTAAAGCTTCAAAAAAACACCTTGGGGTTATGATATGGGATGAGGCCATTAAAGGTAAGAGATTAAAATAGTATTCATAGTGTTAACTTGTCATCTGGCCCTCCTTATAGTTCCAAAAATGTAGAGTGCTAGATATCATGAAAATGTAAGGGGATCTCCCCAATATCATGTCCCAACTAGACCTCACATTGTTTGGTGTAGTATTCCCATCTGACTATATGGTCCAACCACCATTGTAAATATTTTAGATGCCTTGGTTACAACACATACACGAGATCACAAGCACCTCTTTGGGGTCTCAAGTATGTAAGCTTCGTGTGACACCAAATATAAGATGCACATGTAAACTACAAGGCTGGTAAAGGGGAACAAGCTTGTCATTATGGAAGTAATAGTACTATCCTAAGGGAGAATTTGGAGCGAAGAGGAAGGCTTGTTGATTACCTACAAATTAGGTCACATGATAAACAACAATAATGAAAGTATAACAACACTTATTCAACAATGTCCATATCTAAGAAACAAAATAGTTCACTAAACTTAGTATGTAATTAAGCCAACATATACCAAAAACATAACAAGAATAGTCTTACTACATCTAGGATACATGCATGAAGAAGTGTTGGCTCATAGATATTCTGATTATAGATGAAATATTCCAAGTACATTGTTATATAGGTGAAACACTAGATCCAATAGCGGAACATGAAGCCACAACTTGATTCTCCAAAGAATGATTTATCTCCTATGCACTACAAGATAAGCCAAGGAAAGACTCTAAGAATTCAAGCCATTTTCTTAATTTATGAGGAGCCATTTATAACAAATGAAAATGAATTTTTAGTTTCCTCATGACTCTTCAACTTCTATGACCTATGGGCTTCTATACAACCTTTCACATTCAATACATGATCTTTTACATTCCACATGTGTCCCTTGGGCTTTATTACATACAAAATATTACAAAAGATGAAATACATATAAGAAGATGGCTATGTGAACCAAAACTACTAATAGGACAAAAATGTTATCAAATTGATAAGTCATTTGTTTCTTCATTGAGTTCATTGGTAATATATGTATGCCATGCTCTGAACTCTATAAAGATGACTTTGATACAAACCAACAAGTCTACCGCATACTGTAACTTCACCTCCAATGCTTCTATCAGTATGTTCTTGGAGCTTGACTATATATTATTCCATAACCATGACAGTTTCATGTGATCTTTAACTGGTGTGATGGCATATTATAGAATAATGTATTTAGTGATATCCAAGCCCTCCTCTTCTAATTCTTGTTTGATTTGTTCCATGTACTATCTTATTTCTTGAAAGATGATTTCCCTACCTCTTATTTCTTCAAGTGATCCTATTGAAGGCATCCCATGTTTCTATGCTAGAGAATGAAAACCATTGTGAAGTCAACCATAAGCATCAATGGTATTAGCTAAATTTTCTCCAAGATGAATGTAGTTTTGATGATGGGAGTCTCAGCTGCACTCCATCTATCTCAGCGACAATCACGTCCTTTCTAGTCAAATTTTGTGGAACATTAAGATATTTGGCAACCCACTCATGGAGTTGATCAACAACTTTGTTATCCACTTTTAGGAGATTTAAGACTTCTTATGATTTCTTCTGAATGCCAACAAGGGGTGCCACTAATTGTTGTAGGAGTATCATTTCATCATACAGTTGTGCCATGGTATCCTCCCTTGACCCTAATTCCTCTTGTATGGTCAACTTCTGCTCTGTCAAGTTGAAGCTATGGGAAGATAATCGATGAATTTTTGTAGTTATAGGTTTTACTTGTTTCTTGTCATGCATTCTCATTCAACAAATCCTCTAATTTTTCTTGTGCTTCCATAGAAAAAGTAACATTAGTCTCCATGGTTTCCCATGGATTCCTTCTAGTATTAGTAGTAATCACCTTTTCTGTAGATACATAGACTAGATTCTAAGGATAATTTGGGAAGTATCTTTGCCTTTTCTGCATGATCCTTTCTTTGAGCTAATCAAATGTGACATTACACACATCAATGGCTCTATCTTGATGTGGAAGTGTGATTCCCATTTCATCAAATGGGAGATAACCACCCATAAGAGGAGGTTCTGGAGAACATCGTTCATCATGTATGGGCTAGATGGTATCACCTTCCTCAAACTCTTCCTCTATTTCCTGAGTTATTTATTCTTCCTCCTCCCGTGACTTCCTTTGTTGCTCTTCTTCTACTCTCCTCCTTTCCTTTTCTTGCTTCCTCTTATCCTCTTCTTCTTGTTGGATCTTTACCTTCAATTATCTCCTTCCTTGTTCATCTTGTATAGCCTCCTTATTCAAAGGATCAACTTTCCATTTTCTACTACTTTCTCCCATCAAATCATGCATGATCCTTTTCCTGGGAGATACACTCTTTGCTTGAGCAGTTGTTTGGAGTGCCTCCTGTACATGCACATTTTGAGCTAGGGAAGCTTGGGGAGAATTGGATTTAATTATTAGAGGTGTCTTTCTTACTGCGTTGTACCATTTCTTCACCTTCTCATCTTCTATGGTATACATTTATGAATATCCCCAATTGAAACCAATCCTTTCACAATCTTACTTGCACACTCTTTTGGGATGGTATCCGTGAAAGTTCTTAACTACAAAGTGCAAGCATCCAACTCTTGTGTTTCTGCCCCTCCTTCCTTATGGCTCTTTAGCTCATACAATTCAATCCTTGAAGGGAAAGTGGGCCATGGGGATTTCTTCCTTATATAAAGGAATCCTAATACCCCTTCAATCAATTTATAAGCCACTTCTTGTAGGACCACCTTATTAGTTACATATTATAGCATGATATGAGGAGATATCTAACATCCAAAACATAAAATGTATGTACCTTCAGGAAAAAAACCAATCCATGATATCATGTAATGAATCCCTCACTTGATCCATCATGAAAGGAGGATCGATCTCATATATCATATGGAATATGAATACGAAGAAATGATCTACCAACCTCCCATATTCCCCTTTGAAACCCAAATCTAACAACACATTGCAGTGGTGGTGCACTGGAAACTTATCCTACAGGGTCCAATTCCAATACATTCTTGGGAATGCATATCTCACACATATCCCATCCAATATAAATGAATACATGTAGAACTCTAGTGCCTGGTTTAAGATCAAATATGCTTTAGCCTTCCCAATGTGACATTGCAATTCAAAAGAAAGTATATTTTTCCAATTGAAGACTTTGCCATGCTTGACCACCATGTTGAGCATATTTATCCAGTTCTCTTCAAATACTTCAACATTATTTCTCCCATGCATTCTACAACACATAGAAATGAGATAATGAAATACGTCCCTGAGAATCCTAGTCGAGTAAAATGTAGATGGGCTATGTCAAAACTTAATAGGCTCTCGACACCAATATTAATGATGTCACATGTTCAACCCATCTAGTGTAAAAGTTGTTATTGGCATACTGTTTGAGCTTTTGCATCTTACAATAGGTATACATGTATTCTCCATAATAGGTGGTGAGTTGGCTGCTACTTTCACTACGTTGCACTAGTTCTTAATCATCCATGTTTGTAAGAATCCATTCAGTCACTTCTACATAAGGAATGACTGGGAACTTGCATGCAATCCTATGTATTGTGGACCACTTAATGTTTATGTATACTTCCAAGTCTTCTAAATTTTCAGCGAACTATTTTTGCATGAATGTGTCTATGATGTATTTCAATGTGACCTCAATGGATGTCTATGAAGCACTTTGTATCTGAAAAGATGGGAATGGTGGGCCTTCTGAATTCTACTACTTCTTCAATTCTTTCTTCTGAGGCTTCTTTGGAGGCCAATTGATGTGTCATGGGAGGAATCACTCCAATAGATGATGAAAGAGTAATGAGACTTGTAGCTTGAACATTTGTATATGGAGGCACGCTCATGGTGATAATGATCAATTTTATGGAATATTCTATCTATACAAGCAATGACTTAGTAGATCATATTCAAGAGCCATCAAATGTAGTTGAGATTATAATTCTATAAACCACAGGACATGGCTACTTGTTTAAGCAAGAAACGTGCATACAAATAAGGAGGGCACACCCTCAGAGCATGAAGGGAAGTTTAGGGGTCATTTGAGGCTTTGAGGTGCACTCATGTGCTCAAGCAAGAGAGAGAAATCATCAAGGGTGTAGTGTGCACTGATGAAGCATGAAGGAAAATCATTATAGCCTTCAAGGTGCGCTCATGCACTCAAAGAGACTGAGAAAGTGCATGGGTGCACTCTGAAGAGATTAAGGGGTCAAGCTTCATGCCTTCAATGTCCGCTCATGCTCTCAATGAGGGCACAATTCTTCGTGATGGAGTGCAATCTTGTGGAAACATTGTCTTTCTAGGCACAATTTTTTGAGATGGTCAGGCTTCAACTTCCAAAAGTGTGTTCTATCTTGGAATGGTTCAAGGACAAGTTCAACAACAATATAGAATGATAGAAACATTGAGAGGAAATATCTACAAGTTATAAATTTTTCCGCAATCATGACTGCAATATGAAGAGTTATGGAATATGAAGATTCACCACTTGCCAAAATAGTTTGACACTTGTAGAAGCAAGAATGAATTGAAATTCTAGTAACTAAACTAAAAAGATGTGAAACGCCAACAAGGAAAGAAATATTGACAAAAAAACATCTAAGGCAACCAATAGAACTAACATGCAACACTTACTTGGAATGAAGAGTTCCTTGATCCAAAAATGTGTACCCAACCCAGATGAGAATGATTAACGATGTTGATAGTAAATTTATTATATGCAAATCCATTCCATGCATTCTCGCCACTTGTCGAAGAGTGAATGAATTAGTTAAATAAAGTGAAATGGGCTCCTAATTTTTAGGAGTTCACCCACATTCAACAAGAAAGTGCATGCATGAGTTTTGAAAGGGAGCATGTCTTCGTGTAGAAGGAGTGCACTCAAGGAGGGTGCACTGGTTGACCATGAAGGAGTGCACTCCAAGGAGGGTGCATTTTTTAAGCCCGAAGGAGTGTGCTCAACAAGAGAGCAACTCTTGGTCAACTTTAAGTGCACTTTTTCTTTAAAATTTATTTTCTCTACTTTTGTTTACTTTGTGCATGTTTGTTCATGGTGAATAATCTTAGTTACTAAGTCAAGAAAAGCTATAAATTCAAACTTAGACAGGATAACGCAAGTTCTTCTAAAGTTAAGGTGGAAATACTTAGCAAACATTGACTTAGGAGGATGTGACACTTAGAGAAAACACAATAATAACGAATTAAACAACGTGACAACACTAGTAGCTTCGAACGACAATTCACGTAGGCTCCAAAATTGGTTTATGAAAGTTTTTTGGAGGATTGTTTTCGCAAGGAAAACAAGACCTTGGTGAATGTAACATCAATTTGCATCACTTAATAGAGCATTCAATCATCGAAATCTAGCCCAAAGATGTAGCCGACAACCTGAGTTCTTCTTGCCTCTCTCTTCTATGATCTTTGCTTCTTTAGTTCAATATTTTAATTCATTAATTAAGCTAATCACACCTATAAAAATTGTAAATCAATTCATAGATTTTTCTTCACATATCCATTAGGATGGGTCAACAAGAAGGCAACTATAAAGGTAAATGAATAGTGAAAAAACAAATTTTCTATGAGTGCCCATTTTATTAATGATGTACAGTTGGATGTAGTTCCACTTTATGTATGTGGAGTTGTATTTGGGAATCCATATATGTACATACAAGATGCAATATTCATGTAGAGAGACAACTAGGACTGACTCATGAAGGATGGAAAATCCTTTATCATCAAAACACACAAAGGTAAGTCAATATCTCGTTGGTAAGTTCCAACCAAGCCAATAAGTTAATCAATTTTAGCAAGAAGTATGTTTTTCTATTTTTTAGAAAAAATTAATCTATAAAGAGTTCATGAGAGCTAAATCTTCCTTGGAGTGGTATGATAGGAACAAAAAATACAACTAAATGAATTTGTATAGGCGTATAGGTGTGATCCAAGAGCCTGAAGGGAAACCACCCAAGATTGATGTCGAGCATAAGATGCGACCATTGGTAGATTCTCCATTAGAAAACATTTGGTTCTACAAATAATCCAATATAGATCCTAATTATTTTAATAAATATCAATCGTAGCCACTCGAACATGGTGTTATTCAACCATATACCTCATTATGTGGGTCACCCATTTATAATTGTGTTTAAGAAGTACGGGGCTTGGCATATGTGCATTAATTCCATAGTGATAAAAAAATTACACTTAAGAATAGGTATCCCTTGCCTAGTATAGAAACAAGCCAAATACTTCCCCAAGTCAGACTTAAAGTTAAGGTATCACAAGATTTGATTAAGAGAAGAGGATACCTAGAAGACCACCTTTAAAACCATAAAAGGTTTGTGTGAATGGTTATTTATGTTGTTTGGTATATGTAATGCATTGAATCTGCTAATGAGGTTAATGAATCATATAGTACACAATTTTATAGATTCTTTTTTTATTGTTTATTTGTATCGCACACTAGTATACGATACTGCATAGGAGCAACAAATATCTCATTTGATGCATGTGCTTGAGATGTTTAAGAAGCATCAGCTGTTAGAAAATCTCAAGAATATTTGTTTTGGACAACAATCTTTGGTGTGCTTGGGATATGTGATAGGTGGAGGAGAGTTGAAGATGGATCTTTCTAAGATGGAGGGCATCATGAAATGACTAATGCCTACTTATGTTTCTGAGTTCAAGGGTTTTGTTTGGGTAGAAAAAAATCTAAGGAAGCTCATAACGTATTTTTCAGGATAGAAACATCACTCCATGCCATAAAAACAACTAGAAACAATCTCTAATGGGGAAAGGGTCAAGAAAGGGCCTTTAAGGAGTTAAATAAGAAGATTAATCAAGCATTGGCTCTAATGTTATGAACTTGCAAAAATCATTTGAAGTGGAGACAAATGTGATTGGGTATGTTATGAAAGTGGTCTTGATGTAGGGATTAAGTCCCACATGATACCATTTCAAAGTATTTCATGGGGTGATTTGATCCAGGATGATCCTAAAAGGCCAATTTTTCAAAGTCCTTGAAATGTAGTGAAACCAATCTCAAATCAAAGAGCTTGTCATTCTGAATCCAACGATGCAAACAATACCTCAATCAGACATAAAATGAGAAAGTTATGGCCCGCTTAAGCTTTTGTGAAACAACTAAATTTTTTGCAAGCAGGACCCACAGGAGGACACATGGAATTGACATCAATAGTACGGATGCTGACATCATCTGTATGGATGTTTTCCTTAGCATGATGACTTGGCAGTATGGTCAACAAGGGACCATTCAGGAGATGACACATGGTAGGTGATGTTAGCATGACATCAACAACCCAGTCAGCAGCCTAGTTGGCGGTACGAAAAATCAGAATGTGCCACATGGTGCCCAATCAACAACTATCAATTTCTCATAAGGAGGCAACATTTTTCACCTTTGTGGCAGTCAATGGTGACAAAATTGTTGCTTGATTAATTTTCCGAGAAACCCTAAAAAAATTGGCGGGAGAAAAAGAAATGGTGGGATTATTTTACATTAAAAAAAAAAGGTGGTTGGATGGCTATCAGGCAATCAAACCTCACTAGCTGACCCGATGGTCATTCAAAACACACACACACACACACATATATATGAATGATCTAGATGGATATTGGTGGCGACCCACCTATTCCACCTAAACCTCCAGTCAGTTTCAATTGTTTCCTTGTTTATTTTAGAATTTACTATTTTTAGTAGTTTTTCGAGTCCTGAACTTCCCGAGCAGCTTTGACCCCCTAAACGACATTTTTTTGAGGTCTACTACAAGCCCATAGTTTTATAATTGTGGCGAAACCTATAGTACTTTGAGAGACCTTTCCAACAAGGTATGCGCCAAATGAAGATAATATGACCAAGTTATGACCTTGGGAAGTTGGCTTCCCAACTAACCCTAACAGGGCCCATTAACACTTGGTGTTTCATCTCCTAGGGTTAGGGTTTTGGTTGTTTAGGGTTTTCTAATGTTTTTCAATCATAAATAGGCCCTTGAGCCTTATTGTAACATAGTTCAGAGGCATGTACCCACCACATCTCTTCTCAGAGTTAAGCTACCATTGCCTGAGCTAATTTTATTTCCATTCTGTTTGTAAGCATATTTTAGTATTTGATATTAATGAAATGAAGTGTTTTATGTATGCATCTCCTGTATTTATGGTATATATATAAATATAATATATATATAATATATATATTATATTATTATATAATATATATATATAATATAATATTATATATATTATATATATATAATTTTTTATTCCTATTTAAATTCATATTAGTGGTATTAGAGTGGTCTTCTCCTTCTTTGTTTTTCTTTGCATGTCCCCAACAAGGTTAGGATATAAGGAGTTAGGGCTTGAACTAGTTGAAACTTTGCAAGACCAGCCTCACAAACCCCGATAACCTCCCATGGTGGAAGAAAAGAAAGATGAGGGGATGAGAGATCCTTTCAAAATATTTCTCGAAGAAGCCCTCGAGAAATAGAGGAACATGATGATGGATAGCTTCGCCTAGATCCTTCAGTGCTACCCAAGGGTGACACATCTACTTCCACAATTACTCTTGAAGTGCCACTCCCTTTAAGGTATAATTTAAATTTGATATTCCCATATTTGAGGTTTAGACATATTTGGATGTTGTAGATAAATGGTTAAATATGCTAGAAGGATATTTTTCTATTCATGATTTTTCAAGTGGGGAAAAATTACTTTTTCTCTTCTCAAAGTCACCCCCCACATCAAATACTGGTTGGAAACCTTCTGTGAGAAGAAGGATGAAAGTAAGCTCTTACTATTTTCGGTCGCACCCACTTGTGATTTTTTCTGGGATGCCATTAAGGAACAATACTACTCTATCAGGATCTATGAGGATAAATACATAAAGTGGACAACGTTGTGACAGGGAAGGGACCAAGACGTGCTAGAGTTTACTAATTTTTTTTCATACCCTTCGCATGAAGTAGGGTATCATAGATTCTAAGAAACATTTGGTACTCAAGTACCGTGACTTCCTACATAGGGACATCCAAGATGCATTGGATTTCCTAGACATCTCCTCGCTCAGCACGACGTACCAATACACTGTTAAGATTGAGTAGAAGCTTAAACAGAAAAAGATCGACTTTGGATATACGAATCTAAAGGAAGGAAAAGGAACCCCCAAACCACAGAGTAAAGGGAAAACCCAAGGCAGGGCAACCCAAGATAACCTACCAAATCTACAAGCAAAGAACAACACCACAAAGACAAAGAAGGACATGGGAAAGTGGTGTGAGTTTCATAAGTTCTCCAGCCACAACACAAGTGAGTGTTAGGCCAAGTAGTCATTGTTGGCCAAGTTGAAGGCTTTTGAGTCTGACCCATGTTCTGACTCTAATTCAGAACCCGACAAGGGAAATGAAAAGGGAAGCAGATCATTGACGCGGAGCCCAATGCCACTATGGCCACCACCAACATCCAGAATATTGAGCTTGAATATCCAGAAGAGGGGGAACACCTATTCCACTCATAGATATTGCTGAATGGTTCTCTACTGCAATTCATTGTAGATAGCGGGATCCAAAAGAACCTCATTCCAGCAAAGGTCATGAAGCGACTAGGCCTACCAACTACAACACATCCACAATCGTACACAATCAGGTGGCTTCACCAAGGACGTGATCTCCATGTCAGCCAGTAGTGCCGCCTTCCCTACAGCATCAAGCCCCTCACAGATGAGGTACTATGTGATGTTGCTTCTCTTGAAGTGTGTGATGTATTATTAGGACAACCATACTTATGGAAGGGACATGTTGTATATGAGTCTAGACCTTACTCTATTATTATTTCTTTGGGTACTAAGTTATATGGGATACCAGAGGTAATCCCACCTACCGCCATCTCTTTGATCTCTGCTAAGCAATGTAGTAAGCTCATCTCCCTGACTGGGAAATTTGTTTTCTTTCTAATTCACTTTCAAAGTAAGGGGAAGGTCATAACCACATTCATGGCCCCTGGGAAGGGTTCCTCCAAGCAGTAGAAGCAGGTGGATGCATTCATGGAATAATACAGAGACATATTCTCCTCACCCACAAGGGTACCCTTGCATTGTCAGGTCAAGCATCCAATCGATATGAATCCCGGAAAACTACTACCCAACAAGAAAATATATCATTGCTCCATTCTAGAAAATGAAGAAAGTGTAAAATCCAGGAGTTGCTGCAAAGAGGGCACATTGACCAAGTTCCTCACCTTGTGGGAGCCTGATTTTACTTGTACAGAAGAAGGATGGGACTTGGAGGCTCTGCATCGATTATCAAGCACTAAACAAAATCACTATCAAGAACAAGTATCCAATCCCATGGATTGATGACCTGCTGGACCAAATCAAGGGGGGCAAGTATTTTAGCAAGATTGATCTGAAATCTAGTTATCACTAGGTTCCAATAGATCCCATAGATGTATGGAAGACCACCTTTAAATCCAAGGAAGGCCTTTTTGAATGGTTGGTTATGCCCTTCGGGTTGAAAAATGCCCCTGCCACTTTCATGAGACTAATGGATGACATATTGTGGCCCCTCACCAACTCATTCATGGTGGTTTATTTGTACAACATCCTCATCTTCAACAAGTTTTGGGAAGAACACTTGCAACACATTCAATAGGTCCTTCAAACCCTTTGGTAGCACAAACTATGTGCCAACTTAGAGAAATTCACCTTTCGCATGAGCCAAATCCAATACTTGGGTTACATCATCGATGAGTGTGGCATGCATATGGACCCAGCCAAGATCCAAGTCATTCTCGATTGGGCAACCCCAACCACTCTGACAGAGCTTTGTAGCTTTTTGGGCCTTGCAAATTTTATCAGAGGTTCATGTTGGGATTATCCCATACCACTTTGTCATTGAGTCAAATTACTAAGGGCAAGACGGAATCGTAGTTTTCCTATTCCAAGTCCCAACAGATGGCATTCGTTGAGTTGAAGAATCACTTATGCTCTGCAACAATACTCACACTGCCAGACCTACAACAACCATTCGAAATCGAGACTGATGCCTTAGACTATGCTATTGGTGCAATCCTCACCCAACACGAGCATCCAATGGCCTATCATAGTGAGACACTTTCAAATACAATTCAGAAGTGCCCCACCTATGATAAAGAGATGTATTACATCATGCAAGCTTGCTGAGAGAGAAAGCACTACATTTTGGGGAAGGCGACGGTCATCCACACTGATTACCGACCTCTTTAGTTTATACAAACATAGGGGAAGCTGCAGAATGATCGCCATCAAAAGTGGTCTACACATCTACAACAATTCCACTTGAACATTAAATACAAAAAGTGCAGCACCAATCATGTTGTAGACTACCTCAGTCAACCCCTAGTTGCAGCACTGAATACTATTCTCAACTCTTATGGTCACGACATCTCTGGATTTCTGCAACTATACAAAAATGGTCCAAAGTTTTCCTCCACATACAAGATTCTAGTAGATGGAAAGAAAAATACTAATTTCCACCTCTAGGACACATTATTATGCTACTTGGGCCACATTTGTGTTCCTTCAAGTGAGCGTGCCAAGATGATTTGGGAGGCACACTACAGTTGGGTAGCAGGACACTTTGGTGTGAAGAGAACTATGGTTGTACTACAAAAGTAATTTTACTGGTCCAAACTTTGACTGGTTGTTGGAAAATATATCAGTCCCTACATTGCCTATACCATCAGCAAGCCAACCATCAAGAAGCAAAGCTTGTACAATCCTCTACCTACTCCTAGAAAGTTGTGGGAATCCATATCCATGGACTACATGTCTGGCCTCCATTCTACCAAGCATGGTAACCACTTTGTATCTGTGGGTGTGGAGAAATTTTCTAAGATGGCTATATTGGTGGCCTACGAGAAGAGTATCACAGCAGAGGACACTGCCAAACTCTTATTTGAATGAGTATGGGTACATTTTTGGATCTCGTAGACCATTATATCAAATCAGAATAATAGGTTCCTAAGCACATTCTAGTCAAGCCTCTATACACTATTGGACACCAAGCTCACCAAATCGACTACCTTCCATCCTCAGATTGATGGCCAGATGGAGGTCGTCAATAGGATGATAGTGTATATACTTCGCATGTAAATCTCTAAGCATCCTCGAACCTAGGATGAGATACTTCCATATCTGCAATAGAGTTATAATAGATCTCTCCGTAGCTCGACTGGTCGTAGTCCCTTTCAAGTGGGTCTTGGATTTCAACCATTGTGTCTAATTGATGTTATCATGCCTCATGAAACTACGCTGGCAGAATCCACACATGTACTATCTGAGGCTGATAAAGTGACCAAATTTATTAAACGCATCTAAAACATCCACCAGCAGGTTCATGACATGCTAGAGAAATAAAATGCCAAGTATAAGTATCGACATGATCAACATTTGGTGCCACAGAAGTTTTAGGTTGTCGACAAAGTTTGGTTGCATTTGCAGAAAAACGTCTTACTGGAGCCTAACAGAAGCTCATACCACTGTCCTTACACCATTACCAAGGGTGTGGGAAACAATGGATTTGAGCTTAGCATCCCCCCATTCCTTGGCCTGCACCCAGTGTTCAATGTGGACTGCCTTCAACCATACTTCCAACCATTGTTGGACACATCAAACATTGCAGAACAACTCACACCTACCGAGTTAAATCCAGACTGCATGGAACAAGCCACAACTGATTGGATTATGGACACATGGGTTAATAACACTCACCAATAGAAGATCTATCTATATAAGGTTATCAAAGCTGGCCAAATCCTACACTAATGATTCACCATGGACCAGGTTCAACAGGAATTTCCCCACCTCATGGAGGCTCTGCATGCAATGGGAACCATTTCTTCCTAAGGGGGGAAGGAATGATCCAGGTGGATATTGGTGGCCAGCCAGCTATTCCACCTAGACCCCTAGTCTGTTTCAATTGTTTCCTTGTTTATTTTAGCATTTACTATTTTTAGCAGTTTTTCGGGTCATGAACTTCCAGAGTAGTTTTGACTCCCTAAACAACATTTTTTTGAGGTCCTCTAGAAGTCCCCTACCATAGGCAGGGGCTTGTGTAAAACTTGTAGTACTCATAGAGACCTTTCCAACAAGGTATCATACATGCCAAATGGAGATAATATGACCAAGTTATGTCCTTGGGAAGTTGGTTGCCCAACTAACCCCAATGAGACTCATAAACACTTGGTGTTTCATCTCCTAGGGTTAGGGTTTTGGGTGTTTAGGGTTTTCTCACATTTTTCAATCATAAATAGGCCCTTGACCCTCATTGTAACATAGTTCAAAGGCATGTAGCTACCACATCTCTTCTCATAGATAAGTTACCATTGTCGGAGGTAGTCTTATTTCCATTTTGTTTGTAAGCATATTTCAGTATTTGATATTAATGAAATGAACTATTATTTCTGTTGCATCTATCTATTTATGGTTATATCTGTAATTTGTTACATTCTTGTTTAAATTCGTATTAATTAATAAGCTAACAACAAGAGTTGAACTCGCCCAACAAGACCGCTGACGACGACACAAAATGCATCAAAAAATATAACCATTTGGGTGGTGCCAATGCACCATGGGTGGCAGACCTTGATAGGTCCTCCCCTTCATCAATACTTAAATCCACAATCATGCCAAATGAAGGGGAGATGGTGTGCAAAACTTGGATACATCAGGGAATTTTCTTAGGAGAACCTAGAGCTGGAACCTTGCCCCACCTGATAGCATTTTTCGAGAAAGATTCTTAGGAATATTTTTGGGAATATTCTTACAAAGAATATTGTAGGGAATGTAAAATATTCCCTAGAGTCCCTGAGGTCACCAACACAGAGCATGACCAACTTTATATTCATTTTTCATGATGTTTTGCCAAAAATTCAATGGTGTAGTTTGTTTCTTCAGCAGAGGTCTACATTCTTAGGCCATCCCCTGGAAGTGGAGGTATAAGGTGTCATTTTGTAATTGCATGTCATTTTATTTCATTGCATATTAATGAAATAGGCCTCCCCACATTGAGTAGGGCTTGGAGACGTAGCCCACATTGGGTGAACTCCATTATCAACTTGTTTTTGTTCCTTTGTTCTCATGATTACTTTGTTAGGATATTCCAACACATAGGAAATAGTTAATTATAACTTGGTCTAGTGTAGAGTTAGGTAAAGTGTGTTTCTTTACTATGTACTTTTGTAACTTACAATCCGATGGTCACGATATGTAGTGATCCGACGGTTCATTCTCTCCTCGGTATTACCGACACTTGATCCGTGGCTTAACACCTAATTGGTCCATGATCTCTAGTCATTTGTAGGTTAACTGGTCATGAGAGAAGCTTATGTAAAATTTCATTCTTTTATTAATAAATTGCCTGAAGTGGCCATGTTGGCTCAGGCTGTGGACTGTTTCCCTCTTTGAGGGTTTTAACCACGTCAAAAATACTAGTGTATTGATCTGTGATCTGTTTGTGAGTGGTGTCCTTTGGTGTTCTGTCTAAGGAACTTACCCTGTAAATTCCTACATGGTATCAAAGCTATTTGAGGGCCGCATCCATTGGTGATCCAAATCTAAAGCCGGTAGAATTGCATCCGAATGTCGTTTCCTAGATATATTGTTTCTAACTACTTTTTGGCCGAGAGGACTGCTCTATTGTGTTAGGAGCATCTGTTCCAGTGAGGAACCCCTTTCGTTTCATGCGAAAAGGTTTCTGGTAGCCCTAGGTACGTCATTTTTAAGATCTGGAGGTATACAATGTTTATTTGCAGTTTCTAGTTATTTTCTCTCTATTTATTATTTCGGTTTATTTAGCTTATTTTTTATTACCAGATCTATACCTTTCAATTCTATGTATGCTTTTTCCCTATGACTCTGTGTGATCTGGGCAAATCGGAAATAGAGAGGAAGGATTTTTCTCATGCATATGCTCTTTTCCGCTACGCCTTAGTGTGATCTTGGAAAATCAAAAACATTGAGGAAAATATTTAGTTTTCGGGTAAAGCTAACTTCAAGTTGTAAGTTTTTTTTTTTTTTTATGTCCGTGTTGGGTTTTGTGTTTTTTGTTTTGTAGGGAAAAATATCTTTCTCAAGCAAGCATGCAACCTAAAGCTTAAGTGACTAAAAAAAAAAAAAA
>APFE031660384.1:0-10306 GCA_000404065.3 Pinus taeda
ACATGCTTTTCCCATCAATATTAACATTTTGTAAATTCCAATTCTTAAATAAACTATTAGTACTTAAAAGAATCTCATAGAATCCAACAAGACTCAAAAGTTATTTATTGAATTTAATTTTTTTATATGTATTCATATAAGTTTATAAATGTAATCTATTTTTGAAATAAAGTTATTAATGTAAGTAAAGATATATCTTATAAAAAACTATTTAGAATTAATTGATAATCAGCATTAAGTGGTTTATTTACAGTACATGAAAAATCAAGTGTCATAGATGAATGCCTTTGAATACATATTTAATATTCAAAACCAATATCTTAATGATAATTTATTTTTATTTACATTAAGTATTTAATAATTAAAGAACACGGCGGGCTATATCAATTTCAACTAAAATACATAAGTTATGTTTCACATTTATTTATTCTCTCCCTAATTCAAGATTCTATGGTTTGGAACATCAACTCAAGAGCGAGGGGAAGTGAGTTGAACTAGGGTTTGAAACATGGAATCAGTGTTGGTTACCATGGAGGGGCGAGGAGAGGGGAGTTCCACTCCTCCTACAGTCATGCAGTTTCGAACCGCTTTAATGATGCACGAGCAATCAACAACAAAACAAAGTGAAGCGTACGTGGATAGCGAAGCTGAACGAAGGGAGAAAAACAGAGGAAAGTCTCTTTTAAAGCAGAAAAATAGAGTTAAAGCGGATAAGTTTTAAACTAGATTTAAAATGGCTTTAAAGCGGATAAGGGATACTTATCTGTCATGCATGCGCCTTTAGTTGGAGAAAAACAGGGATAGGATCGATCCTTACAATCTAACACTTCTTGTATATATATGTGTAGTGTGATAGGGTGTGAGATATCTGTTCTGTGAGGTGTTTTGTGAGTGGAAAAAATGTAATCGGTGTGAATTTATTGGCTAAGGCTGCAATGCCTTAGATCCCATGATCTTTTGTAAATAATCGAATTATATATTATGTCGATTTCATGTCTATTGAGTTATGAGTTTTATAGTTTTTGACTGAATGCAGATAGCTATGTGATAGTTGTGTGTTATTATTTGTGTGAACAACGTATTTTACAATTATTATCTTGGAGCGATTCTCCAACATCTGGTTGAGGCAGAGTTATATGCGCGGAGTCATTTTTTATAATTTTGTGGTGTGCGTGGATTTCATATTGGTGATTAATTACATAACTATGTGTGCTGCTAATAAATATAACCCGCGTGCATAGTAAGGTGTCCGGTCTAGAGCAGTTTTTAATAATTCACATCAACAATTGTGCGTACATACAACAATTGAAAGTCAATCCGGTTTGAATGCTGGATACGCAGAGTGATTGGCTGTGTAAAGGCATTTATTTTCAGGTGGTTTGCAGGCATTTTTTTATGGTCTCCATGGATTGGGGATGGATTCCATTGATTTTGGCTCTGTTGTGCTAATGTCACTGTTAAATGCCCCGTTAGATTCATATCTGAAAAGGGATCTTGGCTTACCCCAAGGTCACTTTTCATCAAGTGGTATTAGAGGAGGGAAAGGATTCCTGAGAGAAGAAAGAAGAATGCGAGCAGAAGGGGAAAGAGGTACAACTATGTTAAAGTTGGAGAGTTTATGCAGACGGCAGTAGCAAAAGATGAGAAGATTTACAACAACCTAGAGAAGGATTCCAAAAGACCGAGTGAGGAGGGCTTGGTGAGGTATCGTGTAACAGAGGAGACTATTACTGCAGAGGTTGGTTGCAGCTCACAGAAAATCGTAAAAGCAGTTCTAGTGAAGGAATGCAGTGGATAAAATTGCTAAGGACAAGGAGAAGCATATGACCAGGAGGTCATAAATTTTTGTGCCTCAGGAGTCTGATGCGGGAGCAACCAACAACAAAACAGAGCGAAGCGTACGTGGACAGCAAAGCTGAACGAAGGGAGAAAAACAGAGGAAAGTCTGTTTTAAAGCAGAAAAATAGAGTTAAAGAAGATAAGTTTTAAACCAGATTTAAAATGGCTTTAAAGCAGATAAGGGATACTTATCTAGATGTCATGCATGCGCCTTTAGTTGGAGAAAAACAAGGATAGGATCGATCCTTCCAATCTAACACTTCTTGTATATATATGTGTAGTGTGATAGGGTGTGAGATATCTATTCTGTGAGGTGTTTTGTGAGTGGAAAAAATGTAATCGGTGTGAATTTATTGGCTAAGGCTGCAATGCCTTAGATCCAATGATATTTTGTAAATAATCAAATTATATATTATGTCAATTTCTTGTCTATTGAGTTATGAGTTTTATAGTTTTTGACTGAATGCAGATAGCTGTGTGATAGCTGTGTGTTATTATTTGTGTGAACAGCGCATTTTACAGTTATTATCTTGGAGCGATTCTCCATCATCTGGTTGAGGCAGAGTTATATGCGCAGAGTCATTTTTTATAATTTTGTGGTGTGCGTGGATTTCATATTGGTGATTAATTACATAACTATGTGTGCTGCTAATAAATATAACCTGTGTGCGTAGTAAGGTGTCCGGTTTAGAGCGGTTTTTAATAATTCACATCAAGAGTTGTGCGTACATACAACAATTGAAAGTCAATCCGGTTTGAATGCTGGGTACGCAGAGTGATTGGCTGTGTAAAGGCGTTTATTTTCAGGTGGTTTACAGGCATTTTTGTATGGTCTCCATGGATCGGAGATGGATTCCATTGCTTTTGGCTCTGTTGTGCTAATGTCACTATTAAATTCCCCGTTAGATTCATATCTAAAAAGGAATCTTGGCTTACGCCAAGATCACTTTTCATCATTTAAGAAACGAATGGAGGCAAAAATGGGGAGTATCAACATAGAAAAAATAAAAACATCAGATCACAGGAATAGGAAGAGAATCATGAGGAATTCAGAAGAGAGAAGAGAATAGTAGGAGGCAGTAAGAGAGATGAGCACAAGAATATGACATGACTCTATCAACCTAGGTCAGCCATCACACCCGGGTGGTATTAAGTGATCCAGCGCTACAGGTGCATAAGGATGACATGGCTGCTTATGAAATAATATGAAAAATTTATGGGGATATTGCCAACGCATAAGGCCTTGCATGCATGGATAAAGAACCACTGGAAACCTAAGGGATCAATAAATCTTCACCTTGGATCCAAGGGATTCTTCACATTAGTGTTCACAAACTTAGGGGACAAAGATAGAGTGTTCAAAGGAGGACCGTATTTTTATGCTGCTGCGGGACTCTACATGCAACCATGGGTGATGAATTTTTTCTCGGAATGAGAGACATTCACATCAATTCTGGTATGGATAAGACTCTACTCCCTACCTTTAGATTATTGGCTGCGAGAATCCTTAAAAGCCATAGGTAATAAACTAGGTCATTTTTTAAAAATATCAGATGCGACTCTGCGACGAAAATATGCCTCCTTTGCCTGAATATGCGTAGAAATGGAGCTATCTAGAGCACTTCTAGATGAAATCGTTCTAGAAGTATATGATGAAGAATTTTTTAAAATGGTGGACTATGAACATGTCCCATTTAAATGTTGCTAATGTCATGAACGCGGGCACCTCTTTAGGGACTGCCCATTAAACAAAATGGAGAGGAATATGAAAAACAACATAGGAAAAGATACTGAAGGCTTTACTAAGGTGGGAGGTAGAGGGAAAGGAGGGAAAAAGAACCAGAAGAAAATCAACAAGGAGAGGAAACCAAGTCATAACAGATTCAAGATATTAGAAGAAGAACATGGGAACAATGGAACAAACCAGGTATTGGAGGATAGTCCTACAGAGAAGGAAAAAGATGAAAACATGGAGGATGTACCTGAAAACAAAAAACTAAAGAAGGATCTACCAAGAACTATGGAACAATACATGGACCATGAGATGACCCCAAGCGAGGTTGGAATGAAAGACCATGATCAGAAGGAAATTCTTGAAAGGGAGAATCTTGATCTGGAAAAGTTCCTGGAGCAGGCAACCACTAAAGGGGTTGATTCTCTACCACAAGAGGACTTTGACGCAGTACAACAACTCTTATTTTGGAGATATCAATGAAAGGGTTCTGGAGTCAAAAGGAACCATGATAGCTAGGAAAATAGAGGGGTAGAAACGATGGAGGCATCATCAGGACATGCTCCCAAGAACCTAAGCAGGAAAAGAGGAAGAAAAGGACAGAATGAGTTGCTGATAAAGTGTGGGAAACTCGTGATCAACTCAGGTAAGATGAAAGACCTTACTAGTTACTCATTTACAAACCTTTCTTAATGAAGCTTACAACCTAGAGCATTAGGGGTCTAGGATAAAAACGGAAACAAAGGAATCTTAGTAATAGAATAAAAGAAGAAAAATAGATATGGGGTTTATCTATGAAACAAAACGTTCAATAGATAAAATAAGAGAGATACATAGAAAATGGCTCATCAAGTATGAATATCTAGAAGTTAAAGTAGACAACACAATAGGAGGGATTCTCACACTTTGGAACCCCCAGAAACATGGAATCCTAGATGTTGAAGCATCTAGGAACTACCTATTGATGGTGATCCAACCTTTGGGTGATGAGGAATTCTATTTGATCACAAATTTCTATGGTCCTCAAAAACATGAAGGCAAACTCAGGCTTCTTAGCTCACTGAAGGAGCTAAGAGAAAGATATCTTGTTATGCCCTGGATTTTGGGAGGGGGACTTTAATATGACCATATCTCTTTCAGAAAAAAGGGTGGGACCAGAACACTAGGTAGAGACTCCATAGAGTTTCAGAACTTCCTAAACGATTAAGTCTAGTGGATACGGAGAAAAAAATAGTACCTTCACTTGGAATAATAAGTGGGGAGGGACTTATCAAGTTTCCTCTAAACTAGATAGTTTCATAATATTTGAGGAATGCATTCTCACAGGCCTTGACTTGTTTGGTTTAATATTCCCCTTTGGAGGCTTGGATCACTGGCCTATCCAGCTTGAAGCTTATTTTATAGGCACTCTGAGAAACATATATTTTAGGTTTGAAAATATTTTTCTCACCCACCTTGACTTCACCAGGAATGTTGGAAAATGGTGGGCAGAAGATATGCCCATTCAAGGAACTAATATGTTCCTTCTACATCAAAGACTGAAACACATCAAACTCAGGCTTAAAGAGTGGAACAAAAATGATTTTGGAAATATCTTCAAAGCCAAAAAAGAAGTTGAACAGAAGCTATAGGGAATTAACCATGTCCTCACCATAGATGGCTTTACTAAGCAAAGGAAAATACAAGTGGACTCTCTTCAATAGAAATGGGAAGACAAATGAAAGCAAGAGGACATCTTTTGGAGACAGAAATCGAGAGTGCAATGGATAAAGTAAGGAGAAAGAAATACAAAGCTTTTTCACAAGTCACACATGGATCATAGGTCTCATAACAGGATTTCAAAACTTAGAGATACTCAAGGAAAACAGCTCAGCACCCACAAGGAAATAGAATCTGCTCTGATATAACATTTCCAAAGCATAGAAGAGGAGCCTCTCATAGACCGATCACAATATATCAACAACTTCACAAAGAACATACCTAAGCTTGTAACAAGAGAAGACAATTAAAATCTTAACAGGCCAATGACTAAAGATGAAGTCAGAGAAGTCATCAATGATATGTAAAATGGGAAAGCTCAAGGCCTAGATGGGTTCAATGTATACTTCTTCAAAGCGTGTTGGGAAATAGTAAAACAAGATATCCTTGTTGTTGTGGAGGACTCGATGAAAAACAAAATTGTTTTGAGGGTGCTTAATGCCTCTTTCATAACCTTGATTCCAAAGGAGGAAAAAGCTATGACACCAGATAAATTTAGACCCATAGCTTTATGCAATGTGGTGTACAAAATTATACCCAAAATAATTGAAAACAGGCTCAAGCCCCTTCTTCCAACTCTTGTGTCTGAGGAGCAAACTGGATATGTGGGAGGAAGGAAAATTCTAAATAACATCATTCAAGCTCACGAGGTGTTTCATTCCCTCAAGAGCAATAAGCAAGTAGGTATGATCATACAACTTCAGATAGAAAAAGCTTATGATAAACTAAGTTGAGCATACATCATGGAAGTAGTAAAAGCATATGGCTTTAACCATAACTGGATAAGATGGGTAATGGCCCTTATCACCACAGCTAGTTTTTCAATCCTACTTAATGGCTCACCATCCAAAACCTTTAGGCCTTCTAGAGGCTTCAGACAAGGAGATCCACTCTCCCCTTTCCTCTTTATTCTCATGATGGAAGGTTTATGCAATGCGATCAAATCAGCCAAAGAAGAAGGAAAAATCTAGGGTCTCAAACTCACCCTAAATGTGGATGCCTTGACGCACACCCACAGTCAAGGAAGCTAAAGCTTTCAAGAAAATCCTGAACGACTTTGTTATGGCTGCTGGTATAGAGGTAAGTTGTACCAAATCAAAGATTTTCTTCTTTAATACTGACATTGCTATTCAAAGAAACCTCACCAAAATTCTCAGCTTTCAAAGAGAACAGCTACCCGCCAAATATTTTGGAATACCTCTAACGAACAAACCACTAAACAAGGTAGTTTGGGAGCGAGTCACTAATAAACTCTATGAAAAAGTCCATAAATGGATAAGTAGGTATTTGAATTTAGCGGGATGACTAGTGCTAACAAAAGTTTTCCTACAAAATGTTCCCATCTTCATGTTTTCAACCCTTCGTGCTCCTAAAGGAATCATGCAACACATCAGAAATATCCAAAGAGACTTTATTTGAGGCAAAGGGGAAGAGAAAAAGAAATGGGCTTTGGTAGCATGGGATAAGATCTGTAAACATAGAACACATGGTGGTTTGGGACTTCATGACCCTGAAACCCAATGCAAATTTTTGGGGGAAAAACTATGGGAGAGATGGCTAAAGGAATCGGTAACCCCTTGGTCTAAGGTCTAGAAACAAAAGTATGCAAATAATTGGCAAGAAAGGGATCACATTAAAAGTTTGCACTCATCAAAGGCTCCCACATTTGGAACAAAGAATGGGATAATAAAGCCATTATTCAGAAACACGGTTTCTAGGAAATCAGAGATGGAAACCTAGCTTGGTTTTGGGAGGACAACTGACAATAGGAACCTAACCTATTAAGAGAAGAACTATCCAATCTCAAGAATGACACTGATAACAAAGGTTAAATCAGGGTAAATGACTTCTGGGATCACGCTACGAATAAGGGAAAATGGAGAATATGGAAGGACCTCGTATATAGTGAAGAAACCACTTTGAAGGCTCAAGCAGAAGCTCTTGCAATGATCTTGGAAGAGAGAAATATTTTGACATCAAATTCATCAGACCAACTGAGATGGGGAAGAAACAATGAAGGCAACTTCAAACTTAAAGAAGCCAAGAGAATGGCCCTAGGGGTTGAATTTCCAAACCTTGATAAGGTATGGAAGGACCTATGGAAAAACCAACATTGGATGAAAATCAAATTGTTCATGTGGTTGGTGCAACATAAAAAAATTCTGACTTGGGAAAACCATCGGAAAAGAGGTGTAGCCAGTCCATATGGAAGCCATTTATGCAAATTACAAGAAGAAACAATGGAAAATCTTCTCAATCTCTTCCCATGCACCTTATCCTTGTGGAATTGGGTGGCTTCAATCTTCATACAAATGGATAGGGACAATTTCAGCATTACTGGCACTTTGAAGAATTAGAGGAGAAACTTCTTTGAAAATGAAATAATCAACAAACATTGGACTCTCATTCCAGACTTTCTAATATAGTATGTCTGGAAATAATACTGAGAGGGAGGGAGAATTAGTATTATCAAATTATTTTCAATATGTCTTCCTGATTTATACTTAATTTAATCTTCAGATATTGATCATTAACTTGTGTGTCAGTACCATATAATAATGAGCATGAAATAAGAAAAACAGATAGTCACACCAAAGAACACCAGATATAAGGTGGAAACCCAATGTGGGTGAAAACTACCTGCTGCAATATGTCCTTATCTTCTTTCAATTAGAAACTTCTTTTACAATGATTTTGTACTGGTGCAATCCTTTACCAGTACGCACGCTGCAATCTGCAGAGAGCTACAACTCTCTCTCATTTTCCAGACTCTCCTGGAAGGGAGCTACAACCCCCTTAGCTCTTTTACTTCTTAAAGGACCACGTTTCATGAATTTTCAAACTGGATCCAAGAAGATCAAATAATCATCAAGTACATGCAAATCACCCAATCTCCTCAATCAACCAATGAATCTCACAACTCTTCAGAATGTAGTAAATAGAAAAGTAATACTAGAAATCTAAACCCAGAATTTTGCAGCAATAGATAAAAGACAGTCAACAAATGTTTCAAGGTAAGTTCGCAACTTCACCAATAGGGGCCTGTGTATATCCGCAGCTCTTCTGAGTTTAAACTGCACAGATACACACTGATCGTTCTTCTGCTTTGCGTACTTCTACTCATATCCACACCTTTACTTTCTGACTTATAGCGTACATCCGCACTGTGCCTTATTCTGCCCTGCGTACCTCACACTGTGCCTTTTGGTGCACTACTTGCCCCCCGCACTACGCTTTCTCTTGTGCTGCGTACCTCGCACTGGGCAATTTTCTGCGTTGCGTACCCTAGCACTACGCCTTTTGCTGCGTTGTGTACTCCCGCACTGTGCCTTCGGATCGCCTACGAACTTCTGATTAGGGCCAAATTAACAGTCCTCCAATGTGCCACAATCAGTCAGATCCACAGATCTGCTCATGCGCCCGAGAGATCACGGCGTATTGATAGATTCACCTTAAGTTTTCTCCTTGATTTAGATCTAGCTTTTAAAATCAATCACCCAAAATTTCAAATCTTAAGATATTCAAATTTTCACAAGCGTCTGGCCAAGAGATCTCCTTTCCTTTTTATAGGAAAGCCTTTCACAATACCACGGTCCAAAACCATAGTAACACAATACCATGAACCCAATTCCTTGTATCAATATTTGTAGATGCAAAACCACGGAACAAAACCATAGGTTGGGCTAAATACCATGAACCATTCATAAAGATTCCCATGTGCACGCGCTTTTCTGCATTGGAGAGAGTGGAACTGGGGTCCACACCTACTGAATGGAGAACCTGCGAGCATGTTCGCATTCCTTGGTCAACGTACCTGCAGGTTCGCAGCTTCTTCTAAGATTACCTACGGGTATCTTAATTTCCAGGATTTTGAGTGCCTGAACTGAGATCTGCCACATGAGTGAGTTTCCATCAAGTACAACACCTGTACCATAGAGCCAAACCAGAATCATAATGCCAACAATCTACCCCTTTGGACTTGATGGCAACCTTTGTTGGCATTATGGCAGAGGTTTGGAGCTATGGCACAGGTGTTGTCCTTGATGACAACCTTCTTTGGTAACAGATCTCATTTCAGGCACTTAGAAAGTAGAAAAAGACATATATGCAGGTTCATCTAGACGAAGACGCGTATACACGCGGGTTATACTTTAAAAAAGAGCGCATATGTTGGTGATCATTCTTTTGGTCCTTGGCAGTTAGATCTTGGAACTTGAACCTATGTTCTGGACCATGGCGTCTCGTCAATTGTGTCGATCCATTGTTTTGGGTTCATGGTATTGAAATGTTATGGTTTTGAACCATGGTATTGAGGAAGGCCTAGGACTATAAAAGAGGAAGGAGATCTTGTGACAAATCACCATCTGGATTATTATTGAAGATCTGATAAAGTGCTAGAGTTGGTATATTGGATGGTGACGCAGATCTGGATCTGAAGGAAGGAGGAACCTTAGCGCAAAAGGAAGGATAAGGTCTATTCATGGGTCATAATCTTTAAGCCTAAATGGTAGTATGTCTGTATGATTTTGATCTGCTTGATGTGGCGCTTGTCTGATCTATAAGTCTGATAATTAGTGATTGAATATCTGGAAGAGTGTGTTGTCCTTTATAGATTTGTACGCATGATCAGTAAAGCGAAGGCGCGTATACACGCAGTTTAGGGGAAGTAAAGTTGCGTATACGCAGGTTGTTCCATACACAAATGCGTATGCACGCAAGTTGCAGACTGTTGAAATTGCGTATATGCTTTAAGCTGTGATCTAGCTGTTTCTGCTTATTGTTGCTGTATTCTGGGTTCTGCTGTGTGGTTTCTGGTACAGTGTTCTGTGTACATCTGTCAAAGAATTATCTGCTTGTTTCAGATCTAGTTGGTGAAAAGGAGATTGGTTGATTCTTGATGATTGTTTGATGTTCATGGATCCAGTTTGAAAATTGATGAAAAGTGGTCCCTAGAAGAAAGAGAAGGTTGTAGCCTTC
>APFE031660392.1:2525-25280 GCA_000404065.3 Pinus taeda
CAATTTCTTTACAATTGCTTCAGAAATTAGATTTACTTGTGAGCCACTATCAAACAAAGTATTAATCTTTTGATTTTTGGAAACAACTCGAATGTGGAAAAGCTCATGTCTTTTTCTCTCTTGTTCTTCATCAATAACAGATTGAGCAGAATTACTAGTAGATGCTTCAGAATTCTTACCTTTTATACCCGTGGCTGCAATGATTGTTTCATCTCTCGAGTCTAACCCCAAATCTTTCTAAATAGCTGCAGTAATATTCTTCTTCTTGCCCTTGGACTTCTTAGGTCTCAGCTCTGGATGCAGAATCCAACAATGCTTATCATCATGCCCCTCCTTTTTATAGTGAGTGCATGAAGCTTTGCCTTTCTATGCAGTGTTAGCCTTCCTTGCTTTCCACTTCTGCTTTCTTTTCTCCTTGCTGCTTACAGTGGGTTGGGATGATCCCCCAACTTCTGGATTTCCATTCTTTCCTCTAGCTTCTAGATGAGTAGCTTGTATAGATACCTCATCTATACTACTGGGATTAAACATGAGGATGGTATGCCTCATGTAGCTATGTAGACCACCAATGTACTTCAAAAGAGTTTCTGGTGAGTCTAATGAGATACCCAACATCAATGCTCTCTTTCCGAACTCTTGAGTATACCCTTGTACACTTTTCCCTTTCAACTGCTGAAGAGTTTGCTAACTCATCATGGCTTGTTGCATGTAGGCCAATGGATAGAACTGCTTTTTGATTGCAGCAACAAATTCACTCCAGACAGAGATGGTCTTACCATGG
This sequence comes from Pinus taeda, assembly GCA_000404065.3. Lineage (NCBI taxonomy): Eukaryota > Viridiplantae > Streptophyta > Pinopsida > Pinales > Pinaceae > Pinus > Pinus taeda. The sequence continues at coordinate 3,307 of APFE031660392.1, forward strand.
TTCTTCATATCAGCTTGGATTCTGCCTTCCCATCAAACAAAGGCAGTGCCTCCTAGGCGTAGGCTTGCCGGCTGAATCTTACTCTTGTCCGACTCTATGTTTTGTACCCTGCAATATACATCAATTTGTCTAATCCAATTGTCCAAATTTTCAGCATTTATCTCTCCATCATATATAGGAAAATAAAATTTAACATCTAACTTAATCAAAGATGCTATCTTATTATGCATAACACTATTAGGAGGTGTGAGAAAGCTTTACTCTTTCCCCTTTCTTTTTGAGTGATCATGGGAATGAGACTCATCTTTTTCTTTATCTTGTTTAGAACTGGATGAATCTTCATCCTTATGCTTTCTAAAGTCCCTATAAATTTCTTCTACAATAGATTTATATCTAGGAAACTTTCTATGAATTGAGGGTCTGGCCCCATAGAACCTTCCTCTGACATTGTCTTCCGAGGATAGACTCTCCTGATTTCAGAATTAGTTTCCACCAACTCTCCTTCGCCTAATTTGAGCTTTGATCTAGTGAGCATTCATAGCTAAACCAACACAATCTTGTCTAACCTTTCAACCTACTTCTCTGATACCACTTGATCCGATAATCACCATATGGGTGACATAAGTTGAAGTTTTATTAAACAAAGGTATTACAGATTCATGTGCTGGTGTGTGTTCTATGTTATTTAAGCAATGGATCGATTAGATTGCCAATACAGAGACATTTAAATGGAAAGACAACAGAGAAATACAGTAAGCAACCACAAAGACACAAGCTATTTTAATAAGGAGTTCACCCTATTCTCCAGGGATACGTCTCCGGTCCAGCTTTCAGTGGTGGCCATGTTTTATTGGGTCTTTGAGCAGAAATTTACAATGTAGGGACTCGATGAGAGTTCTCCTAAAGCAGGTTTTCTTGGCGGGGTGGTTCTTGGATTCCCCAAGCCACTGCAGTACATAGACTATTCTTCTCCCTACCAGCTCGGTGACCTTCAGGTCTACAATGGATAGAGCCAAATACGATACTCAGTCCAGACAAATTCCTCTATGGGATGGCTTGAATCTTCAAGCTATGGTTCTTGATGCTGCCACTGGTCAGCTCGGCCCTCTGTCTCTTCCTGTTGTGGCTTTACTGCCTTCTTCTCTGGTTTCTGTCTCTCAATATTCAACTGTTTTCAACTGTGTTTTTTGTTTCACTGTTCATGGCTTTTAGCCATTTGAACTCATGCCCATTTGGTTCCTCTTCCACCTTTGTCGATTCACCTTCTACAACTTCGCTTGGAGTTCCATGTTCGGTGTCAGCATAAACGCTCGGGCAGTGGCCACATGTCCTCCTCTAAATAGCGCCAGCTCGCTTTTTGGTTCATTTCTTCAGTTACGTCATGGATGCGTTCTTCCTCCACCGTGGTAGTCAAACGGACCTCAAATATTTACAAACGTGGCTTAATCCTTTGTCGATTACGCTTCCTCCATCGGTCGCAATCTCAACCGTCTAATCTGGGCCCCCCAGATCTAACGTCATTCACACGTCTCGCGCGGTTGACCTGCTCGACCGATAACATACAATCAACGACGGTTTTTTCTCACCTCCGCCACCACGAGTCACTTGTTGAGTGGGATCTCTCTGCTTTCTACAAAATCGTTTACTGTTCGAGGGCGCCCCAATCAATACCACCGGTTTCTAGAGCGTGGGTCCCGCCTTGTACAATTAGTGCTTTTTAGCCTTTCCCGCCCACGGTTCTCCTGTTTGCCATGTGTCCAAGCGCTCGGGCTTCCCCCACTTTGGCCCTGTTTTCCCAACGATGCGCGATTAACACTAAGCGCGCATCAAAAATCACTTCCTTTTCTCGATCCGGGGCTACCAGGGGCTACTTTGACCTCCTATGCTGTCTCCATGGGCCTCGGTCAACGTGCTTTGACCGAGGTCTTCGTCGTTCCACGTTGGCTGCCATTGCCACTGGTTCAGGGTGTTTTTGATCATTGTTTTGGAATTTTTAGAGATTCGTCCAGACCTGATACAGTCATGGTTCTTCGCCAGTCTTTGATGGATTTGATTCGGATCAATGCCACTGGCAATGCTCTGAACCACTTTCAAACCTCACCTCCAAAGCTCTGTACAAATAATCTCATGGACACATTTTCGACATCTACCTCATCAAGGTCAAAGAAGTCATTCATCCCATCAACATGTTGCTACGCTGTAATAATTTGAGTGGCATCAAACAAAGGTATCTTACTTTCATAATCAGCGGGCATATCATCCAGATTCTGAGGCAGAACAAGAGGTACATATATGGAAGCCATGACTCAAAGTGGATTTGAAACTAGTCTTGGGGAAACAGGGGGATTTATGACAACAAGGGCAGTTGATGTAACAGAGGTGATGGGTATTTTAGGGGTAATGATAGGCTGATGAGGGAGTGAAGTTTTAAATGGAGATGACAATTTATTCTCTGTAATATGAGGAAATGATGATGAGGCAAATGATGTTGAAGCCGACTTAGAGAATCCAGGGAGTTTTTCAGTAGTGAGGGATGATTGAGGAGAGGTCTGAAGGTCTTGGTTACTTATCAATTTGGCCCGTTGGATTTCAAGCTCTTTGGTGAATTTTGGGTCTGGGACTATGTCCAAAAATTCACTATCAGATGTGGTTCTAAACAAGGAGAGGCCAAAGTATTCGTTGAAAGGGAGATCTTCAAGGAACAACCACTCTACCAAGCAGGAATGACATCTGAAAACCAGTCTTAGACTTGGTGAACTTTATTGTTTGAGTATCCATGGAATGAGATTAGGATTTTCAAATACGGGAGGAGGATCAGGATTAGGATTGGACCTGGTGTATCTTCTTGAAGCTAGTGTGTTCAAAGTTCTCAAGATTTTTATATTGCTTTACAACTCTCCACTTTTTAGCCTAATGAATTCTAAACTTATCATATGAAAGTTCATAATGTCTTAATAGAACTGGGGTGATTTGTCTTTCTTCCCCAATATGCTCGCTACTATGTTAGAGCCTAGATTGACCTTAGTTTGAAGGGAGGCAATCCTAGGATAACCACAAACCAAGCTTAACCTGGTCGCTAGTCCTACCAGTTCGGGAGAGGGCACTCTCCTTGTGAATCATAACCAAGATGACTGGATCAGATATAGATTTTAGGCTAGTTCTAGTAGCTCTAGGGTTTTAGATTGATTTTGTTGGCTTTACTGCTGGATCAAATGGATTAGGTAGTTTTGGGTCCGGTAAATCAAGTTAGGATGAAGGGTGTTTTATGGGGTGAGGTAGGTAGGTGATTTGGCACTTGAAATTGAGTGAGATGGTAGGTCTAAGACTAGTCAGGAGTTGAGGAGGGCATGCAAAGATCATGTATCCTTCTCAAAAAATAGAAAACATCAAAAAGTGAATGGTTTCCCAAGGCAGAGCACTGTAAACAATGAATTCTACCTATCTATCTTGATATCATTCAAATAGAAGCAATGAATTAGATTGTGGCACACATAAAACATGAGAAAAACTAATAAAAGAAGAAGAAACTATGCAAAAACACCATACCACAACTATCCCATAAAAATAGCTGCAAATCGTGGTTTATTTCCTTGCCAAACTACTGATAAAGGTGTACAATGTAGCTCAGAGCATCCAAGAGAGTCCAACCTTTGCTAATGATAGAAAAAATACATAGACATCAAACCACCTATGATAGCCATCAGGGGTCAAAACGAAGAGATAAGTGGTTGTTACCACCATTTCCAAATGGGGAACATGAATATAGGTAGTGGAACAACCTGCCTCTATAAGCATGGAAATTGATTCATTGACCCCCAAACCCCCTCAAATTGATGAATCTACCCTCTAAGATCATTTCAGTATTACATTTACATGCCAAGACATTAATTACAATCATAAAATCATTCATGAATAGAGAGGAAGTCAACTTGCAGTGAAAGTAGGCGAAAATTTGATTTCCTAGCAAACTGGCCAAAAGTGCAGCACCATGAGCCAAAAGCGCAACGCCACTTCCCACCCACTTTGGGAGGCCTTCCCCTTAGCCAAAGTGAGCCTAAGATAACTCATTGGAAAGGTCTTCCTATCTAGTTTATAGAAAATCTTGAATATTTTCATTTGGAGGTCATTTGTCCCCACAAAAGTGAAATCTCCCAAGGCTGCTTCTGTGTGTCCAAAAAGAGGCAGAGAGGCCATTTCTAGTAGTTTTTTGACCTTTAGGTGACCTAGTTTTGCTCCAAAATTACTGAAATTTTCTGGGTTTGATGCTCTCATCATTCTAAATCCAAATATATAATCCTTTCCTCCAACAAGTGCTCCAGGGAAAAGCGCAGTGCCACCGATTTCTTGTTTTTAAAATTTCAAATTTTGAAAAGGACAAAAAATCATCAAAATTTACCCAGATTTGGCATGGGACACCACCATTAGTTTCTTTGATGGGCTATTGAGGCTTCAGCCAAGATATTCAACTTATCTTGCTCCTTTTTGCACTTTAAGGCCTTCCTCAACCTAGCTTTAAGCTTCCTCATCCTTATGTTGTAGATTTTGTTGCGGGTCATGTAGTGGTAGGCCATGTGGCAAAGCATCTTCTTATCTCTGTTGGCCTTCTCAATCAGCCCCTCAAGGTGTATGTTGACCCTCTCAAGCCAAGTTTCCCTATCATTCTTAATATTTTGTTCAATTGAAGTCAACTTTACATTAGCCTCCTTGGACTTTTACCTATTTTTTTGATCATTTGCAGCTCCATGAGGACTTGGTTGTCACTTAGTTGCTTGTTTTCCTATTCCAAATATTTGATGATTAAATTAGATCTCTCTAAGTTATCTAATAAGAATTGTATTTCAACTTCTTGTTCCTTTATGATCATGTCTTTGACAGTTTCTGGATCTTGAGTTTCCAAGTCAATGACATCAACTCCTTGATAAGTAAAATGTTGTTGTGGCTCCTCATGACTAACAAGGTTAAAATCTCTTTCTTGCTCATCATTAAGATCCTTCTCTTGCACCTTTTTCTTTCCCTTAATTTTTCCCTTATTTTTCTGCTCAACATGTATTGGTTTTGCTGAAGAAGAAGGAAAAGCCCCTTCCACACCTTGTGGAGATAGCATTTCCCTGTGGCCTGATGACGAAGGCGAGACCCCTTCCACACCTTGTGGAGATAATACTCATCTATCAGCTGCAAAAATTTTCCTAGTACCCCTCTTATATATCACAAACATTGGCACACCAACAGTTTCGGTCTCCTTGACTTTTTCATGGCTTGAAGATCCACCTTCATCATGATCTACTGATGAAAAGATTTGTGGGCCTTTGAACATCTCGTGAGAAATGAAAGTCTCCCATGGAATTTTAAGAAGGTTCAGCTGATGTAGAACAATGATTTTAATCAAAGAGTAATGGTAAATGCTATTCAACTGCTGGGGGTATGGCTTCCTCTTTACAATATGTCTCCATCCAGCATATATCATATCTCGAATCATAATGTTCTTCTACCTTTCGGGTTCTATGACAATCTTCATACAACTTTGATCAATACAAATTATCATAGTCGAATGTCATAAAATAGTCCATCAAACATTTTATGGAGCAAAATTGCTTCACAACTAATTGTACAAACTTCCATATCTTCTTCCTTCGCAATGCAACAAAATATTTCTTCATGCTCTAATAAGAAACCATACCAAATCCCAACAAAAACTAACCATCGATAGTATTTTTATTCATCATCAACACTACCAACCTAATCAATAGTATTTTTATTCATTATCAACACTACCAACCTAATCAATATATCCTTGAATAAAATGTATTAGGGAATCAATTAACTATTGGTACAATGATGGATCAATAATATTAGAACTCTCCAACTTTTGTTAAAGGGGTGTTACCATAGGTCTATAATCTGTCATTCGACATTCTGAAGGATCTTGATCACAAGATTCTCTTAGTTTTCTGCCAAACCTCTAGTAGTGTATCCATCCAAGATCCTTTATGTCGAATTCTGCCTACAACTCCCTTTGAAGACAATATCTCTAAACTAGAAAATATTTTTCTAATTTATGGAAACCTTATTTCTATTTTTTGATTGCCTGAGAGAGTTGTGATGGGACATAATTCCCCTTGTGGAGGGCGTTTTATTTTTGGTATTTGTCAGTGCTTGACAAATCATTTTAAAATAACAAAAGGTGAATTTTGTGAGTAGCCATTCTATCAGTGAGTGCTCTAACATTGACATTGACACTGCTACTACTCTACACTAACGGGGTTCCAGGTCCTTTACGTAAGCGAGGGGTGGTGGGGAGGGGGTTGAACAAATCTCCATAATTGTGTGGAATGTGGAGGTGCGGAGGTGTTGAACAACTTCTTATACAGCTTCACACTCCATACAATGTATTAACGTTTCGAGGGACATAAGTCTCAGTTGTATGTTGAAGGACAACTATTTCCAGGTAAGCTCCACTAAAGGAAATTTTTGGATGGTATGGTGAGTAATAGTTTCAATGGTTCATAGGCTTGGTTCACGAGCATTAAGAATAGAGAGCCCAAAGTGGAAATACACAACTAAGATTTGGTAGCCTTTTCAGTGTCCATCAGCAAGAGTTGACTGCAAGAATACTATGTCAATGGTTGTCGAAAGTGTAATAATAATAAAATACAAGACAATGGCAGGGGTTTGAAGCACAAGGTCTGGGAAACGAGGAGAAAAGTTGTTTTTGTTGAGTCACGGTCACTAAGAAAGGTCGAGTATGAAGGGAAAATGGGGAGTGTTCCTCAGTTGGTTGGAGGAAAAGATCGTCAGAACGAAAGGACTTCATCATAGTGGAAATGTGAAAGCAATTGCGAGAAAAAAGGTTAAAACAATGCCTAAAGCAGATTAACTGAAGCAAGTTCTTTGGGGAAACTTTATGAAACAATGGAAACAAGCGTACTTGGCTTTAACCTTAATGCATTAATAGGATGTTGCATGAAATTGATAAGTTCATATATGTGACGTTTGAGGGATTTTAGATTTATACATGGAAGTAAGGTGGCATATGCCCCAACTTTCCACATTTCGTGTACAATAAATTATGGTTGAATCTAAGGCACTAGTGTGAAAGGCAGCTATAGATGAGCTCTCCGTACTGGAAGTGAAAAAAGGCTTTTGTTTATGAGGTCATGTGGTTCAAGTGATTTTAGTCACAAAGTAAGTTCAACAAGTTGGATTTGTGAAGGCCTTCTTGATACCACATAAGAGACATTGTTTATCTTTAAGACATGAATACATATTAGACAAATGTAGAGGAACCTGATTGTGCGGGAGTGTGGAGCTCTGCACTCTCGCACAATGAACATCCTCTGCACCCTTCAATTTCTAAAAATATATATTAACCACGTGTACAGATTTCCCATAACATAAGGCAACACTATTATTATTTTTGGGATAGGATTTATGAAGGATTTCCAGAGGAAGCTCATTGTGCGGGAGTGCGAAGCTTTGCATAATGAACTTAGCTCATTGTGCAGAACTTCGCACTCCTGCACAATGAACCTAGCTCATTGTGCAGAGATTCACACTTCCGCACAATCAACAATTGGTTCTTAGTGTATGACCACATTTTATATTACAAAATTCCACCGCCCTATGACGTGAATCAATGGATTTTCACTGAGCGTGCTGCACGTTGAATAATATGAGTCGTTGCAATCTCAAGTTCGTTTTTCCAAAAAAAATTGTCCAAACCTAAAAATTTCGAGTCCCACAGTGTCAAAGATTGTAGGTGGATATTAACTTCTGAATTAAATGCAAAGGGATGGACGGGTCCTCTCACCTGTATTTTCATTTGTCCACACATGAACTTTTCTACATTGTTGACTCAAAGGCTTGGACTTTGTCGCATCGAAGGTGCTAAAGTCAAAAGTGGAAATTGTGACATAACCTCAAGAACCGATTTACCATGTCTAATTTCTAATTTGCAATTATGGAGATGCAACTTAAATTTTTGTAGAGAATTCGATACACAACTATATAAAGTGACATAAGAGTTGTTGGTTTGTTTGTCCTTCTAGAGAATGAAATGAAATGAACTAAATTTTAATGTCCACGAGACTAGAAATAGTCTATGGGACCGCTAGCACCCCTCCTTTTTTCCTTTTTTAATTCAATCCTTTTATTACTCAAATTAATGATGCGCTGACCCAACCTTCTAACAGTCCCCTCACTGAAAAGACAATGCCACGAAACCGATTTTAACATATTGTTGTAACTATCTCTGAAGTCTCTTAAAGCATCACATTCCGAAATGAAATGTTTTTCCAATTCCACTATCTCATAAGTGCAAAAAGTACACACCCATTCTTCCCAAGCTTCTTTAGGTCTTTTCCACCAACTCGTTTTGCACTGAAGTTGATGTGAATTATTTGTTAATTGAGCAATAAGAATCTCTGCTCTCTATGGAATGCTAGCTCCAATGTACTCTTTTTGTTGGAGATCACAAGTGAGGTTGAATTCTTGAACAAAGTACTTCTTCTTTCTACCCAGCTATTTTCCCCATATACACTTACGAAACTTCTCCATAACAAAATTCTTTAACTCCTTGCTATTTGCGGGGCATGCATTGAGGTAAATATTCCATTTTTGCATCCATTTGCTGTTTTTTCTCATCCATGATTTCTTTCTTTCAATCATTCTTTCATTGAATATAACTTTAGGCCATGTACCTTCTCCCATTTGCTCAATTCTTTTTAGGTACCTTATGAGACGCACCGTAGCAATTGCTTCGGTGGGAGTTGCTCTTGTTTCACTCAACATTATCTCATAAGGAACCAAATTTTTTATTTTAAACTTGCTCATGATCAAGCGTTTTTGGATTTTATCAATTTGCTTCCATTTTGAGAAAGGGATGCTGCTAGCCCACAGTTCACACAAATATAATACCACTGAACAGACTAGGAGCCCAAAAATCTCTTTAATCCATTTTCCAATCCCATAACTCTGCTTCTCTACATCTATTTTGAAGACCATATAATGCTTTCCCCCTCCTAAAATTCTCTTCTTTCTACAGTCCTCCCAATTAAGCTTGTTGTTGAAATCAATCCCAAGGTACTTGTATTCATTTACTTCTTAAAGAATGTTGCCTTCAAAGAAGAATGTATGTTATCTTTGCTTCTTTTTATTTGATAAAATCATTATTTTGGTCTTGTTGGTATTGAATTGCATCCCCACTGCTTTACAAAAATGCTCAAGCATACAGGTGCATCTATAATCCCTGGGTCGATTTAGCAATCAATACAAGGTCATCAACATATAAATGAAGCTTTATCACAAACTGCCCCAGCTGAACACCATCCCCGCCTTGCAAATTTAGACACTCTTCCATTTTATCAATATATAAACCAAAAAGAGTAGGAGATAAAGGGCAACCTTGCTTGACTCTAATGTCACTTCTAAAGCTTTCTGAAATGCTTGTTGAAGTTCTAATTTTGACTTCCACCTCTTCATAAAGTCTATGGGAAACAACTCTATAATGCAAAGGAATTTCAATTTCTTCAATTCTACTCCACAACTTATCTCTATGGACCATGTCAAATGCCTTTTTGAAGTCAGCAAAGCAACAGAATACTTCTTCTTTGCCCCCCCAAATCTTTTCAATAATGTGTCTCAACGTGATACCATGATCTACTCTAAAATGTTACGGCCTAAACCTGCTTGCCCTTTTTCCCTCTTTTCTTTTATTTCTGCCCACTTACTCATTATATTTTCTATCATGTCGTTGAAGAGCTTTACAAACAAAGGATTGATCATAATGGTTCTATAGTTGGAAGGATTATTAATGTTGGTGAGCACCAGTATTGCAGCAATAATGCTGCAACTCCTGGGCTTCCTACTTTACTTTTATCAACCCGGTAGTTCGTAACAAACTTAGAAGCGACCGTCTTGTATTCACAAGTACTAGTTCTTACTGCAGGCTGTCACTTGGTCAGCTGGTGCAAGACCACTAGGAGTTCAAGCTAACTTCTATGGATTCTAGAAAAAGCTCTATATGTGATGAAAGAAAGGAAAGCTTACTCTACAGAGGCTACTCTATTTGCATAAAGGAAAAGAAGACTGAAATGTAAAGTAAACCTACCAAACCCTAATTAACTGACTAATCCTACTTTTGCAGAAAGAGAGATGAAAAACCATAAAATGAATTCCATTACCTACTTAGGAAGTAAACAACATCTTCTCAAGCTATTTCTAAAAGGAAATGAGAAAAAAACATCTTTTTGGATTTTTATGTATTTTCAGGTGGAATTGTCATGCATGTAATTTATTTGTTTGCGAATGTGGCAGCGATTAGGTGGTGATGGAGGGAAACTTTAGAGTTTACAGAGGTGTAGGAAGGTGTGGATGCGTCCTAAGAGGTCCCAGGTGGCCTTCTGGAGGCTTTTCTTGCAATCGGACTTCAAAAAGACACCTATAGGAAAATCTACAGGAGGATGCCGAGAGCAGTTTTGGAGGTTTTGAAGGTGGGAAAGTGGGTGGCAAGGGTAGTTGAAGGCTAGGGTGATGTGTTAAGATGTCTAGGGTTTATTAAGAAGGATCAGGAAAGAGAAATATGGTTGGACTTGTTCAAGGAAAGAGAGGAAAGTTCATGAGAAAAGTGCAGAAAACTAAGGCAAATTTGTGAGGGATTTTGGGTGACCTGTGGAACATAGATCAAAGAGAAATGGTGATGGCTGATTGGCTGAATTATTGTGAGAAGAGGATTTTCTGCCAGAGAATTGAAAATCCATCATGAGATTAAGCCAGCAAGGAAACTAGCTACATCAAAAACGGAACTTTGCATCAAGCTAGTCTAAATTCTGATCTGGGAAAGTAAATGCTGAAAAATGCTACATGGAAGGAAATTTATTGCAAAGACAGAAATGAGCATGGTGAAAGAGATCTACAGCAAAGCATTAACCTTCTAACAAACTGCAACACTAGAAATCCTATGGAAAAGGCAAATTTGTGTTTTTTGTAGCAGCAAGAGGGTCTTGGCGTCAGTTCATGGTCCCAAAGGTAGGAAAGGAGACCAAGGATCTATTGATGGCCTTTTTGTATCTTTTTCCTATCACTATTCAACCTACTACAGAAAATTGAAATGAAAACGACCTTCTAAATCACCAAAAGCAACCTATTTGTAACCAAGAAAGAAATTTATCTAACAACAACTAATTCATAAACTGAAACAAAACATATAAATGCAAACAAGAGGAGCTTGGATGCTTGGATTGGGCCCTAACCCAAGAGCTTCAGCCCTCTGAGATAACTCATTGCTAGCTCGAATACCTTTTTCGCCTTGGTACGGCCTTTGCACATATATTGATGCTACACCTTTATCGCAATTGCTAATCGCTATTTTTCATCTCTGCGGTCACATTAACACACGACTCCATTTATTCTTATATGCGATTAACGTTCGAAACTCAAAATATAATAATCGCACCTGTATAATCCTATCGGTTCCGACCAATCAAACTTGCACGACGATCCTCCACCATGGATCTTCCTCCATCATATCCGACAATTCATGATGATTTCGGGTCAACAATGTGCATGAGGATTAACCGCCCGAAAATTGGTTTCCTCTCTCCTCCTCATTGCTACGTGTCACTTGGCAAGTGGAATTGGGTGCCAATAGAATTATCACCTACCACTTGTGACCTCGCCCGAAATACCAACTTCTATTGTGAAACCACTTCTTTCGCAAATTAAATTTCGCGCTCTTCCTCCATATGATGACTGTCAATCTATTCCATTAGACGGTTCTAATGGTTCCTTCAGGTTCCCTTTCTGCCAACGCTTCCAGTTAATATCCACCGTTCAATTCTTGATTCCCTCTACGCTATTTAATCCTAATCATTTATTTCCTTCGATCTCATCTGTTGATCTCCAAGATCCAATGACTCTTATGCATCGATGACTCACCTCTTCATTCATCCCTTTGCCTTTACTTTAACTCATTTCTTCAGTGTTTTTTAGTTTCGGGTTTTTCTTTAGGGTTTCGACCTTTCCGCTATTCTGTTGCTCAGCTTCCTCTGAGTTTAACCCCGCTAAATCTCAAATTGTTGCTTATCCAAATCATTAATCTGAATATTCAATTGGATTCAATGACCCATTATGATTCCTTTGAATCATTTTCCTCCTCTGTGTAGTTCTACATAACTCTGCCTGCAACCTCTGTTACAGACACTACGAATTCACATATAATTCATTCATTAAATACTCATTTCACACATCTATACAGTTCTGGAATAAGCCTCTGTATATATAAGTATAAACAAATGATTACATCTCGAGACTCTCTGTCTCTAAGGCCTGATCTTCAATATCAGTGGCTTCCTTTTTTACACTTTGCCCGTAGGCTTACTTTGATACATAGGACTCTATAACTAATTTCCTGGTTTAGATCCTTAATCTACTGAATTGACTCCTAAATGTCCTCTCTAGTTTCTTGAATCATGAAACTACCTTAAGGGTTATAATTGACTTTTAACTCACTTGTCATTATTAACCACTCATGTTCTCCTTCGTTCAAGAGCATTTACAAAATATCTCACATTTTCTAATTAATTCCTATCCTACTCACTCAAAAGCCTAAATATTACATTAATTCAACACTTAGGAATCCAAATTTCTTAAAAAACATGACCCCCTTATGTCTGATAAAATACAATGATTTTCTCTTGGATTGAATGCTCCTGCATTAGAAGGCCAAGAAGACAAAGTGTATCGGTTGAGGAAAGCTCTTTATGGGCTTAAGCAAGCACCGCGTGCATGGTATAGCAAGATATATGCCTACTTGTTGGACAATGGTTTTGACAAATGTGACGGTGAGCCTACTATCTACATCAAATAGAGTGATTGTAAGATTCTTATTGTTGTCTTGTATGTAGATGATTTGATTTTTACAGGCAGTGATGATTTCCTCATTGTTGATTTCAAACAAGTCATGAAGAGTGAATTTGAAATGACTGACTTGGGATTGTTAAGATATTTTTTGGGCATAGAAGTGAAGCAAACAGAAAATGGCATTTTTATCTCTCAAGCAAGTATGTGGCAGACATTTTGAAGAGGTTTAAAATGCAGAACAACAAGCCCACACCAACTCCAACTGTAATGGGGTTGAAGTTGAGCAAAGAAGATTGCAGCAACAATGTCAATCTGGCATCATACAAAAGCATGATAGGCAACTTGATGTATTGGCAAGAAACGAAAAGGAGTCTAAGGTATGTCAACGGGACAAAACAATATGGCATTTTGTACACAACAACAAGTGATTTTAGGCTGGTTGGTTATGCTGACAGTGATTGGGCAGGAAGTGTCGATGACGGAAAGAGCACGTTAGGTTATGTTTTCCATTTGGGTTTCGGAGCCATTTCATGCACCTCCAAGAAGCAACCAATAGTGTCACTATCAACAACATAAGATAAATATGTTGCAGCAATAGCAACAGCTTGTCAGGCAGTTTTGATGAGAAGAATGTTGAGGGATCTTCATCATGATCAAGAGGGAACGACAAATATTTTCTGTGACAACACCTCAACAATTGCATCGTCAAAGAATTTTGTCTTTCACAAGAGGACCAAGCATATTGATGCTAAATATCATTTTATTAGAGAGTTGATTGACAATGATGAAATTGTGTTGCAGCACTGCAAGTCACAGGAACAATTTGTTGATATCTTCACAAAGACATTGGCACGTGAAAGTTTTGTTTATCTCAGAAATTGTTTGGAAATTGTCAATGGCGACAATTTTGATTAATGGGGGGTGTTGGAAATATTAATCCCAACCAATGCATTAAACACCCTGACAACAGCCATGCTTGTCAGAAGTATTTTTGCAGGTTGCGTCTTTGTTTGAAGATGGAAGGACTGTAGCCAAAACAAAAGTACCGCGCGAACCATTCCGCAACACATCACAAAGGCTAAGGAATTTAATGAAGTTTAGTAAATATAGGCAAGCATTTACTGCATGACTATTGCCCATACTCCACAGACACCTGCGCAATTACTGTCCACACTCAACAACAACATCGCATTAATTATTTTGCTCTGTCATGTATTAATGTCAAATTGTATGTTGAAAAAAACATGAATGTAAAAGTCATTTTTTGTAAAAGGGAGAAAGAGAGCGAGAGTCTGTGAGGAGAAAATGGTGGAGAAAATTTTGGTGGGCACGTGAAAACAACAGTTACTATGTTTTACTGTGTGTTATTCCACGTAAAGTGTAAACCACTGTAAAACTTTGTTTTATTTGGTGAATGAGTCGGAGTCTCATGCCAATATATCTTTATGATTTAGAATTCAAGCCTAAGTTTTTATTGTGTTGCTCCAACCGTACTCTGTTTTACTCTTTTTTGTCGTGAGTGAATTCTGTGTTTTTTTAAGCCACTGTAATAACTGCGCCAAATCGAGTTGGGTGAAAGCAAGCTTCACGAAACTATTTTACTATGCCTCTCCACGTAAATTCTATTTTTTCTAACAAATCAAAGTATCATTACGATGTCGTCAATACAAGTGCGGACATGTGTAGGAGAACGAGCACATTATGCAGATTGCGAAGAAATGAGTTTTTTTCCTTCGTACTCAACACAATTGTATTGAGGTTATGGAGATAACTCAACTTTGGAGATTCAGGGAAGGTTTGATGTGGCAGCGTCTTGGTCTGCTTGCATGGAACTTGAACACATAACATATTTATTGTTCGTAGTTAAATGAATGAATGAATTATACTTAAACACATAACATATTTATTGATTGTAATTAAATGAATGAATGAATTATATTTTAACATCTACAAGACTAAAAATAGTGACCATCATGTTCTTGTTTTTCACTTTTTGCAATTTAATATTTTTCTTATTTAAATTGATGATGCACTGACCCAACCTTCTAACAATCTCCTCGCTCAAAAGACAATGCGAAGAAACCGATGTTAACATATTCCTATAACTTTATCTGATGTCTCTGGATGCATCACATTCCAAAATGAAATGTTTTTCTAGTTCCACTACCCCAAATGTTTTTTTGACTCCACTACCCCAGACATGCAAAATGTACACACTCGTTCTTTCTGAGCTTCTTTAGGCCTTTTCCACCATCCTGTTTCACACCGAAGTTGATGTGAGTTGGCTCTTAAACCCAAACGCATTAAAAAAATTGAACTCTTGGAAAGCTCGAGTATTGGGATCGAATATGTCTTTACCAAATGCTATCTTGCCTAAGATATTAACTATTCCTCTTGATATTAAGTGTTGTGGGATAAACTCCCCTAGGATCTTGGGTGAATACCCTAGCAGACTAAAGATTATCTATGCAAAGAAACACACATTCCAGGCAACCATAATGCTACTATAAGCAAACTCTACGACAAGGGGCGTACCTAAGGTCCTACGTTTAAGAAGAGCCTCCAAGGGTCCAAACCCTTCTTTGAGTTCCTTTTCTCCTTTGACCTGCAAAACCAACAATTCAAGAAATTGCAGCAGTATATGGACTAAACGTCATAAAGAAACCAACTTCATATTATAAGGACAGGTAGTTAGTTATGCACTTAAACAACCGATCACATATGAATCATAACATGAATATCATAACATGAAGAAGATCTATATCAGGAACAAAGACACGCGTTTCTTTTATTATAGACAAAGAAAGTTATAGAAAAGGAACAATTTCACTTGAGTCGTCCTTTCGCAGGCTCCAAGAGGAAGCGTCTCCCAGATTCGTCCAGTCTCAAGCCTTTAACAAACTACTTCCATGACTTACTCCATGATCTCTCAAGTAGTATGAAATCATCAACACACACAAGGAAACAAGGGTTTCCTGTAGGGTGGGGGAAGTGCAGGAGGCACAAGGATCTTCAAACCTGGTCAGGGAAATCTCAACATAGCAATTCTTTCTCTCTCTTCTCTCCTCCCTCTGGCCTTCCCATAGAAGCCTTTTTATACTTCTCCCAAAGTAGTTTTTTAGTTGGGAATTCATTGGGAATAGTTGGGCCACGGGCACTAACAAGTGATCAACAGGTAAAACCCGTGATCTCTGCCCGAAATTAAGTAGATTTTTATTTTTTAAGTGTTTTTATACATATACGCAGGTTGGGTATACACAGACCCACGTATACACACGTTTAGCTCAGGGAAATGTTGCGTATAGGGAAAAAACACTGCTTTTTTAGATTTGGGACCAGATCTGGCAGGAGGGGTTGCCCTAGGCCATGAGTGCAGCTTCACAAACCTCAAGAGTGAGATTTGGAGCTATAACATTAAGACATTGTGCAAAGTGCGAAGGTGTGGAGGAAAATGTATTAGTGTTATTTCACTAGCATTGTTGGTCATAGTGTCAATGTTAATGTGAAAGCACTCATCGATGAAATGTTTGTGGAAACGTGGACCTCGCACTGCCTTGCAACCATTACTCTCGTTTTTCAAACATTTGATTGGACCATAACATGAAGGTCTTATTGTAGCATTTGCATAACATAGTGCCATGTGGATAACTACTTACATGTTTTATGCCATAATTTATGGATATAGTTGAAATATTCATGAATGATTGATAGATAAAAATAAAATCCTTGAAAATAGCTCATGCTTAGGTAAATAATATATTTATTATGAGTTAATTCCCACCATAATTTAAGCAAGTATTTGCATAAAAAAATGGATAGGAATAAGATGTTAATAAATATACTTACGAGGAGTTACTTCCCACTGTTATTTATGTTTCCTCAACACTTATGTAAGACTAAAAATGTAAATGTCTAGTCTTACTATTGGTTATTACCCACCAAAATTTATTTATGTTTCCTCAACACTTATGTAGGACTAAAATTGTAAATGTCTATTCTTACTATTGGTTACTACCCACCAAAATTTATGCAAGTCCTTGGCCTAGGCAAGCAATTAATTTATCCATATCACGTTCAATTTATTAGTTCATGTCAAAGCAAGACTATTAGATTATATTAATTTAGCATTAACCAATGTAGATTAATTTTTTTATACAGATTTTCGTAAAACATAATTTCTAATTTGAGTTGCAAGGGCTAAGTTTCTCTACAACACTTGTTATATCTATTTTATTAACTCTCTACTAGCACATTTTTTTGTTAAATTTTATTTTTATTTTTTATTTTCATCAATTCTAGCTTGACCATAAACCAAAATGAAACCAAGATATACACATTAAAGAACAAACATATTGAATGTTAGTATGAAACTAATCAATGATTTAAGAAAATTATGAATAGTCATTTTTTTGTAATTCTAGATCCAATGCAAGTCATGTCGAATTATTTTGCAAAAGCTCTCAATTAGCATGCTCAAACCTCCTTACCTGTAAGTATTTTGAAGACGACCAATTAATTTCAATTTTCAATGTGATGTGTTGGATTAAAAAAAATAAAGTTACAAATAATAATAAAAAATTGAACCCGCATTTGTTTTACATAGATTTTTGGGAGGAATCTAATATTTCAAGCAATAATAATATACAAGGTACATGATTTTAAGAAATTCATGATTGTTTAACTAGTCAGGATGGATATCTCTAACAAAAATCCCAAAATTTGAAAGGCCCAAACCTAGTCATTTTCATATTCAATTATGAATTTATGAATGCATAGGAGTCATGGTAATTGTCTATTTAAGATTTCTATTTCCACCCACTAAATAGATCCATTTTATAAAAATTGGGATCTGTCATGAGCATGTTAACATTAAACAAACTGCATGAAAACTCTCAAAATCAAACAAAAAAATATTATGTCACTTTTATTATTTTTATTGAATAACTAAAAGACCCTTCAAGCTAATTATTCTATCCCTGTAGGTTTTTTAATATAGCATACAGATAGACCATGGATGAGCACGAGTTTCAACCTTCAAGTTCAGGGTGCATGTTGTGGGATTACATGGTGTGAGTTAGGATAGAGACAAAATTTTTCTATCATGCCCAAAGATTCATATTTTGTGTAGTGAATGCACAACTTGTATTTATCTTAGAGTCACACACACACACACGCAAAATAAAAAAGTACAGGTAAATTTGTATCTCACTCATCAAATTGGCAGTTTTACAAATTAAGTAGACATTAGTGATGACGTGTAGATTTTAAAATTTCTAGTATTTGATGGTTAAAAAGACAAAATACAAGTATATACCTGTCAAATTTAACCACAAGGTCTCATACACCAATTTGGTATTTGCCTTGGCGATGACCTTTTTTTTATGTAAATCAACTTGTTATATTAGATCAAAAATACATATTTTACAAAAAGTCTACTAGAGCATACATAAACCTCCTTCTACTTATCGTTGGGCATAGAGACTACCACTGAACCCCGGAGCGCACCACGGAGTGTGGCAGAGGAATGGGGTTCATAAAAAATTGACATTGCTTCTATCCAATTCCATACAGGTCTAAGGGCAGCAGAGGAGGAGCCCATAACTAAACCGAATAAAACACAACAGACATGAACATTAAGAAAAACAACAAGAAAACATTCATGACAGACCGCTGAGACTCAGTAGGTGTCCAGAACTATGTAATTTTTGGAGGTGTCCTGCGTTGGCGACGCCTTGGCCTGGCCTGCCTGAGATGGCAAGGGAAGAGTGCTCTGGTGATCGCCTTTGTGCCCCTCCAGAGTTTCCCCCACATTCCGGGCATCCTGATTGATGGCGTGCCTTAGAAGACTGATGAGAACAGAGAGTTTTTTCGAAACCGTATCGAATTGTTGTTCGAGGCTGCTGATTTTGAATTCCAATCCTTCTAGAATGGCCATGTGTTCCTCATTTGTAACCGCGATTGTTTGCTGGGCTTGCCGCACCTGGTTGGCATAATCCCCTTGAATGCTGATGGCCTTAGCCAGCATAGTCTTCATTCTCCACATTTCGGTTTGTGTTCTCACAAATTGCGTAGCTCACGTGGTAACCGTGCCGGGGTCCTGCACCCAATCCATGTCCTTTTCCACCTCCTGCGGTTCCAAATTCTTCTCCTCTTCACTAACGATGGCCTCTAACTCTTCAATATTCAGCTTCTCCTTTTGAGAAGTTCGAGTCTCATACACTGCTCTGGCTCTTTTTAATTCACAATCTGCCGAGGCATTCCTGCTCCCCTCACTCACCATAGTCCCACCTGCACCTAACTAATCGCCCTGCACACTGAGGATACGGGATATGATAATCCTCTTGCCGCTTGAAGAAATGGTGACCTTTCTGATGCCCGGGTTGACCTTTAAATAGATGGAGCTGCAAGAGAAACCGGAAAAAATTCAGCCACTACCCTGTTGCTTGCCTGTCATATCATCATTATTTCTTATTGATGGGTTGTGTTTCCAGTGATGATCCGACGCTCTGCCTCTACGATCACCTTTCCTGATCTTTTCTGTATCTCTCTAGGTGTCCCATCTCCCGTAATGGCATCGGCGGCGATCTCCTTTCGTGATCATAGTTCTATTGAGTCTTACCTTCTCCTGCTTGAGCATTGAATGCTCCTGTCCAGTCCGTCCTTCATACTCCTGCAATCCTTTAATACTCTCATCAGTACACACGATTATCATCATCATATCGTTATGCTCGCGTCGAACCCCGCCCGCTCGATCCTACCTTTCACTCATTAAATCCTGCCTCGAGAGCAGGGTACCTTTATTTTTTAATTCCGGGTAGCTGATGTCCTGCCAACAACTGTCCCAAATCTTGGTGGGGTTCTCTATTCCGAGGTTTTCCAAGTGGTCTACTACAGTGTTGGCCTTGCGGCGTACCGCCTGAAAGACTAAACCTTTCAGCCGCCCTAAGTGTTCTGCTATGTTCTTTGTCACTTTTTCCAATCGCCAGTGTTGCGTTACCTTACTTGCCTTTGCTCCCGCATACATTCTTCTGGCTGTTGTGATGGAAAGCTGGGAATCCCCCTCAATTACTGCAGCTCCTGCTTGTAAATTTCTCAAAATTCTGAGGCCCTGTTCCATTGCTGTAAATTCCATCTCATTATTTGTCCCTTCCCCTAAGGCTCTGCTGTAGATATGTATAATTTCCCCTTCGTTGTTCCTTATGATGCCTCTAATGCCAGCGAGACCATGATTTCCTCTCGATGCACCATCAAAGTTCAGCTTGAGGAAGCCAGTTGGGGGTTGCTTCCAGATGCTTGGAGTGGTTCAGAGCTCCTGTTGGTGACTCACTGCTGCAATATCTGCTCCCCTATCCAGGTATGTAAATTTATGATGTATTCCACTTGGTTGGATAGATGATCCCCACTTAGTTGGGTGATGGATGTATGTACTAAGTCTTATGGTGATAGGAAGGTCTTGTATTATTACACAAGTCTCGGTTCTTCTTCAAGAACATCCTTTTGCAGATCTTGCCTACAGTCAGGGGGAGCATGGTCAGCACAGAAGGACAGAAATTTCAGCATGTACTCAGGGGGAGCACAACCCTTTTCCCTTGATGACCAACGGGAGAATGATCTTGGTTCTTGGGTTGCCACAGTCCAAAGGGGGAGATTGTTGGCATTATGGCACGGTTTGAGCTATGCACAGGTGTTCCTTGATGGCAACCTTCTTGTAACAATCTCAGTTCAGGCACTCAGAAAGTAGAAAAAACATATCACAGGTTCATCTAGACGAAGACGTGTATTACACGCGGGTTATACTTTACAAAAGCGCATATATGTTGGTGATCATTCTTTTGGTCCATGGCAGTTAGATCTTGGAACTTGAACCTATGTTTTGGACCATGGTGTCTCGTCAATTGTGTCGATCCATTGTTTTGGGTTCATGGTATTGAAATGTTATGGTTTTGAACCATGGTATTGGGGAAGGCCTAGGAATATAAAAGAGGAAGGAGATCTTGTGACAAATCACAATCTGGATTATTATTGAAGATCTGAAAAAGTGCTGGTATATTGGATGGTGACGCAGATCTGGATCTGAAGGAAGGAGGAACCTTAGCGCAAAAGGAAGGATAAGGTCTATTCATGGGTCATAATCTTTAAGCCTAACTGATAGTATCTCTGTATCATTTTGATCTGCTTGATGTGGCGCTTATCTGATCTATAAGTCTAATAATCTGGGATTAATTAGTGATTGAATATCTGGAAGAGTGTGTTTTCCTTTATAGATCTGTACGCATGTTCAGTAAAGCGAAGGCGCGTATACACGCAGTTTAGGGGAAGTAAAGGCGCGTATACGTAGGTTGTTCCATACGCAGATGCGTATGCGCGCAAGTTGCAGGCTGTTGAAAATGCGTATATGTATTAAGCTGTGATCTAGCTGTTTCTACTTATCGCTGCTGCGTTTTGGGTTCTGTTTCTGCTGTGTGGTTTCTGGTACAGTGTTCTGTGTACAACTGTCCAAGAAGTATCTACTTGTTTCAGATGTAGTTGGTGAAAAGGAGATTGGTTGATTCTTGATGATTGTTTGATGTTCATGGATCCAGTTTGAAAATTGATGAAAAGTGGTCCCTGGAAGAAAGAGAAGGTTGTAGCCTTCTGTAGGCCAGCACCTACGTACTAGTATCTTGGCTAGTGCAAAAGTTAAAGCGGGTTGTTGCTCCCTTCCAGGAGAAACTGGAGAACGAGAGAGAGTTGTAGCTCTCTGCAGGTTGCAGCCTGCGTACTGGTAAAGGACTGCACCAGTACATTGTAAACAAAAGTCTCTAATTTAAAGAAAGATAGAGACGAATTGCAGCAGGTGGTTTTCACCCACATTGGGTTTCCACCTTATATCTGGTGTTCTTGTGTGTGATTGTCTTTCTGCTCTGTTTTACTGAATCTGGTTACTGGTTATTTGATGCTACATCTCAGATTAACAAACATCATTTGAAAGTTTAAGAAAATTAAAAAGTTTGCTCTGTGTACGTTGGTTTACCTCTGAATAGTTGCGTATATACGCGAGTTTAATTAACTGAAGTAGCGTATACAATTTGGTTTTGAAAAGGATTATTTGACTTGATAATACTGATTCACCCCCCCTC
>APFE031660396.1:0-10441 GCA_000404065.3 Pinus taeda
TCCACAGAAAAAAGAAAAATAAAAAACTTACAACATAACATGGTTTCCATGAAGTTTGACCCTACAATGGGTGTTAAAACTATAGCAAAATCACAAAGTTAAAATCCCCTGTCTATTCAAAAGCTAATAAAAGGAAGAAGGAAGTAATCTTTCAAAGACCTCACCTAATCATTAAATTGTTGGCATTATGATACAAGGGTCATCCTTGATGGCAACTCACTCACACGTCAGTTCAAATTTGATAAAGGGAGACTCACACTGTAACAGGTCAATTCAGAGGTAAGAGGACAATGGTACAGAAGAACAAGAAGTTGGAAAAGAGGACTACTGATCAGAATCAAGAATATGAAGAAAATAGATGTTTCAAGTTAGTTTAAGTCATATACATAGGTTCACGTTGTCGAAATACCATACAGACTCAGGTTCACAGACCAAAAAGGGCGTATTTGTATGCATGAACTTAAACAAGAGGAAGAGTGTGTATGGGTTGGAAAATCAAGGATATTTAATATTAAAGAATATCGAGGATGAATACCATGGTACTAGCCCACAATATTGAGTGTAGTAATGGTTATTTGATCCCGTCCAATAATACTATAGTACTAAGTGTTTTTTTGGTCTGAGGTATTGAGAAAGGCCAAAAACTATATAAGGAGGAGAAGATCAAATGGCCAAGTGTGCAAGTGAAAGGTTTTTTCATGAGTACGTTTGTTTGAAGTATATCTTATGTTGTAAGGGGTACACTTATGATATAATCTGAAATATTTTGTGCACCTTGGATACAATGTTGGAGCAGGATCATGAGACCTGAAATCACTTATCATTGTATGGTCTGATATCAGTTGGGCTAGATCTAATTGCTTACACATGTCTTATTCTTTAAATTTCATGGTGTGGGTATGTGTGAAGTCTTGAATAGCAACGGAGTTTTCAGCTAATATTTATAGTTCTATAAGCTAGTTCACCTTATTGAAGGCGCGTATACAAGCTGGTTCGACTCTTAAAAGAAGAGTATACAAAAGAAAAGCCTAGTATTCACTAATGATTTATCTATCTTAGAGTGCTGTTATTATACTATTGTTTGTAAATGATGTCTTGTTAGATTTGAAAGTAGAAATGAATGCATAAGGAGATTTAGTCTAATTCATTGATTGATTAAGTGAGAAGGGTGATCTTTGATACTAACTCTTTAGATCTCTTTAATTTGATAGTACATATTCATAATATTATTGGTTGGTACAAATTTGATTCAGAAGTTTTTATGTTTCAGTAACTTTGAAGGTATACGCAGGTTTTGTTAAAGGGGGTAGCATATACACATAGAATGGGTTCATTAAAGTAGTGTATTCATTCTAACATATGATTTTTGAGGTTACAACTAGTTCTGGTTGACGATACAGGTTTCTGGGTTTAACAAAGTGTTCTGGTGATAGTGATCTAACTATTCAGATTTACTGATTGTTAGATGTAGTTATTCCAGTGGAGATTAATTGTGTGCTTATGTACCAGGAGTATCCAGTCTGAAAATTTGTGAAACGTGGTCCCTAGAAGAAGAGAGAAGGTTGTAGCCTTCTCTAGGTCTACACCTTCATAGTGGTAAACACATCAGCTAGTACAAGAGCTAGGTGGTTGTAGCTCCCTTCTAAGAGAAGTTGGAAAATGAGAGAAAATTGTAGCCTTCTCTAGGTCGATGCCCGCATACTGGTATGAGTCTACACCAGTATAACATTGTAAAAAAAAATTCTTTATATGAGAAAGAATACAAAGACGATGTCAGTAGGTGGTTTTTCTCCCGCAATGGATTTATGCCTTAAATCTTGGTGTCATATGTGTTTCTTATGTGTGATGGTTTATTGTGTCATTATAGCTAATAGTTACTATTTAATAAATTACTAATCCACTGATTAAAGATCAACACATGATGAATTAACTGAATCATAAGTTTTCTAAGTATAAGTTGGTTTCCTCAATAATAGTTTGTGCACATGCAAGTTCACTTCACTGAAGTAGCGTATATAAATCTGCTGGTGAAATGAGAATTTATTGAATTGTACATACTTATTCACCCCCCCAGTATTATTTCCAACAATTGGAATCAGAGAAGGTCCTTCAGAAGAAGCTTCATCACTTGAAGGAAGATCTATCATGATGACCAATCTTGAAGGCATGGGATCTATCAGACCACCAATATTCAACGGAATCGACTTAGTATATCGGATGATAAGAACCAGAGCCTATATTCAGTCACCTTGAGCTGATGTTTGGGAAATTGTGGAAGGAGGATACCAATTTCCAGCAGCCATTCCTACAGATACAATATGTAAGAAGTTATACGAAACCAATAACAAAGAAGTCAATAGTTTATTAGGAAGTTTGTTATAATTAGAATTCATCAAAGTCATGCAGCTCAAGACAAAGAAATAAATATGGGATAAAATCATTCAAAGGTATGAAGGAGACTCCCAGGTAAAATGTGGTAAGCTCCAAACTCTCAGAATACAATATGAAACTCTCAAAACACATAGTGATGGAAGTATTTCTAGCTATTTTTTATGAGTAGATGAGATTCTAGATTGTATGAAGAATCTGGGTGAAGAAATAAAGGAGGCTACTCTAGTATAGAAAATTTATAGATCTTTATCTTCTAAATTTGAGTCAAAAGTATATGTCGTAAAAGAAAAGTATGATCTTTAATCTATTATTGTTTTTCAACTTCATGGAATTTTAACTTCCTTTGAAATGAGGAAAGGAGGTCCATTAGATACTAGATCTGACGCTTTCAAAGCTTCATCAAATGGAAAAGAAAAGGAATATCACAATGAATAATAATATATTTCATAAGAAGATGAGGTAAACTTTTTCAAGAAGCTTCAACCAGGTTCCAGAAGATTCATAGGTAAGCTACCATTCAAATGATTTTCTTGTGGTAGAGTTGGCCATTATGCTACTAAATATGCTTGTAAACATAATAATGAAAAGGGAAAGGAGTCTACAAAGGGTAATAGAAAGCAATTTTTTAATAGAAAACATTATTATATTCTTCAAGATAGTGATGGCATGTATAATAGTGATGAAGGTGAATCTGAACAAGAATTTAAACTACTCATGTCTTATGACAATGATGCCTTTATGTATGCTTTAGAAGAGGAAGATTTTATTGAAGAAATCACTCAACTGAAAATTTGTTTGGAAGAAAAGAATATGGTCATAAACACGTTCACACATCAACTCACTGAAAGAGAAAAATATAATTAAAAATTAGAATGTGAAGTACTGAGTCTAAGAAAAGAACTTCAGAAGACAAGATATATTAATCTTATATTTGTTAAAGGATCAAAAACTTTAGATGAAATCGTCAAGGTTCAATGTTCACCTGTTATAAAGATTGGTCTTCGATATACTAGAGGAAAATCAATCTTCAACAAAAGCATAAAACTACTCCTAAGGAAAGTCATGCTCATTTTACTCCAAGGGTGAACATCAATAGAAGCATAAACCAAAAGGTAAACAATACCAAAATATATTATGGTCATAGAAAATTCTTTAATGGACAATGTTTTTTATGCCATAAATTTGGTCATATAGTTGCTCAATGTGTTGTGTACAAAAATATCATGATTAGAGAAGCATGAAAACAAAGAAGCATGACAAGGATCAAGAAAAGTTTTTATAATAAATTTTCTCCTCTTTAAAATGAAATTTAATCTTCATTTTGAAATAACTTTGGTCATGAAGAATCTGAATGCAGGAGTAAATTTTGGTGAACAATTCAAAACAAGAAAACATCGCCAAATTCCAAGTTATTGAGAAAGAAGGAATTTCAATGAAAAAGATATGGTATAGGTTTGTTTGCAAAAGGACAAGAAAAACAATGGCACATTGATATTGAATGCTCTAAACACATGACAGGTGATTAAGATAAACTTCTTTCATATAATGCTTTAGAAAAAGAAAAGAATGTCTCTTTTGGAAATGACACACCAACTGTCATTAAGGGTAAAGGTTCTATTTATTTGGAAGAAAAGGTTCAAGCTAGAAATGTTATGTATGTTGATGGTTTAAAGCATAACTTGTTGAGTGTCAGTCAAGTGTATGATCAAAGAAATGAAGTTGTGTTTCGATAAAATGGATGTGTGGTTCATGAGCTTGATCCAGGAAAGGTAGTAATCAATGGTACAAGAACTCCAAGAAATCTATATATACTAAAAGGAGGTCAAGGCCAATGCTATCTAAGAAAAATAGAAGAGAACACGTCATGGTAGAGAAGATTAGGGCATATAAGATTTTCTCAAATAAGAAAAGCATGCAGACTCAAGGGAATTTGTGATGTTCCAGATATTAGCATCCCAAAAAATACCATTTGCAAACCATGCCATGTCAGTAAGCAAACCAGAGTTAATTTCAATAAGAAATGAGGATCACTAAGTAAGCCTCTTGAACTCATTTATACTGATCAGTGTGGGTCAACAAGGAAAAAGTCACCTCATGGAGAAGAATACTTCATAGATGAATGTTGGGTTAAGTCCATAGATGAAGAAGTTGACCAAATTGAAAAGAATGATACATGGGAATTAGTCTCTAGATCAAATGATAAAAATGTTATAGGAAAAAATGGATATTCAAGGATAAGTTGAATGAAAATGGAGAGGCGATTAGAAACAAAGGAATACTTGTTTGTAAAGGGTATGCTCAACAAGAAAGCGTATACTTTGAAGAAACTTTTGCACCTTTTTCCAGACATGAAGCCATAAGAATGCTTCTTTCTCTTTCAAGTTTTCAAAAATTCAAAGTGCATCAAATGGATGTAAAATCTACATTTCTTAATGGATATTTAGAAGAAAAATTTGATATTGAACAATGAGAAGGATTCATTCTAGGAAATGATTTAGAACTTGTCTGAAAGCTCAAAAAGGCTCTATAGGGACTGAAACAAGCTCCAACACCCTAGTATTATCGCGTTGACAAATATCTACAACAAGGTTTCACAGAAGGATTTACAATCAACAGCTTATACACAAATATTAAGAATGATAAACTGTTGATTATTATTGTTTATGTTGATGATATCATCTTTGGTAGCAATGAAGAATCTATGAGTCAGAACTATACTTCAGTTATGCAACAAGAATATGAAATGTCCTTACCTAGTGAACTGACTTATTTTCTTGGTCTCCAAGTACATCAAACAAAATATGGTATTTTTCTTTCACAAACTAAATATCTCAAGCAAATTCTTAAGAAGTACGGAATGGAAGATTCTAAACTAGTATGTACTCTAATAGTAATAGGATGTAGTCTCAACTCTAATGATGAATCACCTACAGTGAATAAATGACCGTACATATCTATCATTGGAAGTCTACTTTATATAATAGGTACGAGACCAGATATCATGCATGCAGTAGGAATTCTTGGAAGGTTCTAAGAAGATCCAAAGGAATCACATCTTCATGTTGCAAAAATAATATTCAAATATCTCCAAGGAACTCAAGGCTTTGGTCTATGGTATCCTAAAGATACAAATCTCACTCTTCATGCATATAGATATGTGGATTGGCTAGGAAATGTTAATGATCGAAAGACCACTATTGCAGATGCATTCTATATCGGATCATGGTTAGTGTGTTGGTTCAGTAAGAAACAAAGTTCAATTCCCTTACCTACTACTGAAGCAAACTATGTGGCCATTTCATTTTGCTCCACACAAGTACTTTGGATGATGCAAACAATGCAAGATATTAAAATCACATGTTCTCCACCCATCTCCATTCTATGTGATAATACAAGTGTCATTAGTATTTCAAAAAATATTGTCATACACTCCAAGGCCAGGCACATCCCTATTAAGTACCATTTTATACAACAAAAAGTGCTTGAACAAAAGGTTAAATTGGAGTATTTTCCCTCCAAGGAATAGGTTGATGTTATATTTACCAAATCTCTTCCCAGGGAAACATTTGAATATCTCAGACAAACATTGGGATTAGTTTCCGCACCATCCTGCTATTAAATCCATTTTTTAGAGGAATGGTTCATATACGTGGGTTTCATGATGAAGAATCACGTATATATGTGAGTTTCTGTGCCTGCAGGAGCGTATATGTTTTTCTGATAAAAAAAATAATGGGTGAGACTAAAAATTAGCTTATGACATGGATGTTTAGTTTGATTTTGATGGTTACGGTCTGCTGACTTGTTTTTTTCATTATTGTTTATTTGACTGATGAAGGTGCCTTGATGAATGATTTGTTGACAATGCACAAGTAGCACAGTTTTAGGGTGAGCATTAGCCTTCAAAAACATTATACAATGTTGGCAACATGGTTGCCAAATTTAGCTATGGCTTTAGATATTCATATCAATTGTTTTAAAGGTCATATAAAGGCCTATGATGTTATAATATGTCTCTTTCTACCCTAGTCTATTAATGAGTCCTTTTGGCCATATGATGTAATTTTTACTCCCACTACAAATGGGAAGGATGATGTAATAATTGCAATTATTCATTCATGTATGAACATTTTGTATTTCCCCACTTGGTTGGGTGATTGATCTATGTATGTGTCACTGGTGATAGGAAGGTCATACTCACATAGTTGAGTTATAGAGACTTATTACTCTTTTGAAAAATATCTTTGTAGACTTTACAAGTAGTCAGGGGGAGCATGGACAACATAGTGTATCTCAAAGGGCGATAATATCCCGGTTTGCCCTTTTCCCTTGATGTCAAAAGGGGAGAGTATTTTGGTGTTGCTTGATAACTCTAATAGTTTCTACAACTTGAAGTAATCAACACCAATATAGTTGCCATCAAGTCCAAAGGGGGAGATTGTTGGCATTATGATACAGGTGTTGTCCTTGACGGAAAATCACTCATAGGTCATTTCAGATTTGATAAAGGGAAACTGACATTGTAAAAGGTCAATTCAGAGGTAACAGGGAAATGGTACAAAAGAACAGGAAGTTGGAACAAAGAACTACTGATCAGAATCAAGAAGATGAATAA
Organism: Pinus taeda; assembly: GCA_000404065.3. Classification (NCBI taxonomy): domain Eukaryota; kingdom Viridiplantae; phylum Streptophyta; class Pinopsida; order Pinales; family Pinaceae; genus Pinus; species Pinus taeda. The sequence continues at coordinate 7,007 of APFE031660396.1, forward strand.
AAATGATGTTTCAAGATAGTTTAAGATATATATGTAGGTTCATCTTATAAAAACAATGTATACACACAGGTTCATAGAAAAAGAAGGGAATATACATATGCACACACTTTCACGAGAGGAAAAGCACGTATGGGTTGGAAAATCAAGGAAATTTAAGATTAAATAATACCGAGGTGCACACACTAGTTCACTTCACTGAAGTAGTGTATATAAATTTGATTATGAAATGAAAAGTTATTGAACTACAAATATTGATTTATCCCCCCCCCCACTCTCAGTATTGTTTCCAACATAAATGGTGGGTGAAAGACCCCAAAAACTATCTTTGGCAAAAAAATATACTTAATTACCAAAGACATTGGAGCCTCCATCTAGGAAACACAAATAGCCAACAACTAAGTGTCTATAATCATAAGCTTCAAATTTCAAAACCTAATTTTCTGGTTTTGTGCTAGAAAGGCTCACAACTCAAACATAACCAGAGATTGTCATGTATATTGTTCCTCGACATCTAACAAAGTGCCAACTTCATAGTTCGTCTTTAAGTTTTCATTACAGTGGGTTGATTTCGCCTACACCATGTGCCAATTTGATGGTTCATTTTTAAATTTTTGTTGCAATATGTCAAGTTGTCTTTGGCTAATATTTTAAAATTGCTATACTTCTAAATTAAAGAAGGAAATTACCCCTTCGTATAATGACTCTTTCAATCAGCTGTTCATTTTTAATGTTTTTTTTGCCATAATTTTTTTTGTTAATGCCATGGTTAAAATATGTTGAAAACATAAGGTTTTTTGTTGTCATGATCTTCGGTTTTAATTCTGTGGCTGAAAAATAGTCAAAATTTAAAGTATTTTCTAAATCATGTTATTTTATCTTTAATTCTATGGTTGAAAATAGTTATAAATATTTTTTGTTCAACACTATGGCTGAAAATTGTTGGAATTTTTAGATTTTTTAGAGATGTGATATATTATATTTAATTCCATGCCTAAAAATTGTTGGAATTTTAGGGCATTCCTAAAAAATCATTGGATTTAAGGTTTTTCGGAATGATAATAATTTATCTTTAACGTCCTTATTAAAAAATATTGAAAATTTAACCCTAAAAAAAAAAAATGTTATTCCAGTATCAACACCTTTCATTTTCACAGTTTTTTTAGCACCAAAAAAATCGCTTTCACTGCAACTTTTAAAAAATGTTGCAAAATTACCCCGAAAGAAAAAATGTCGATGCAACATTAACGGTATTCATTTTTGGGATATTTTTTCATTTTTTTGTGGGATTTTTTGGCTAGAGTTTTCATTTTGAGTTTAAAGTTCTTGTTTGATAGTTTAAATTATTACATGTCAACTCCATATTTACCATATATCCAATTACACATCACCCTCGTATTGGGTTTTAGAATGCACCTCTCGGGGCAACTGAATTTCATAGTTTCAACATTTTCTTTCTCATTTGTCCATAGTCTGGTTTGTTTATGGCTATCATGAGTCTAAGTCATGTTCAAGTCTATGTGGTTTTTTGTTTCATTCTGTGTTCACATCTAGTAAGTTACGAAACCAAGAAATGTGTTTATTTTAGGGGAGACTCATAAGGAGGAAGAAAGCACCTTGATGTTTCTAAAATATCTATCTTCGTTTTCTCATGCAAACTAGACGGGAAACTTAAAAAGTTAAGGAAATATCTAAATCATGTTTTTTTGTTTCCATAAAACACTATTTGTAATTAAGTTAATAATAATATGCATTTCCTATAATGGAAGACCTATTCGTCAAAATAGAATGGTGGTATTCTTTTTGAGATCCTGTTGTTTACGTCTTCATTGTTGCATTTATTATAAAGGAAGACATCTTCCTCATAATAGAATGGTGGAATTATTTTATAGATCTTTTTGTTTATGTCTCCGTTGTTGCATTCTATCATGTATCATTAATAATTTTCAGATATGCATGTAGATCAATTGGTATCAAAGAAAATAATATCGGCAAATTGCTACTCAACATCAAGGAGCACATGGGAATCCATCAATTTATTGAAAGATTTTTTTTCATAGACTCATGGCTCAATAGTTTCAAACCCTTACCTATTCAATTCGCTTCTCAACATACCGTCCTCAATGTTATTGGAGCTCTCTCATCACCGAGATCTACATTTCAATCCATTTGGGCGGATAGAAATCATGTCGCCTCTTAAAGAATCCACATCTGATGGCTAACTAATATAGCATTTGGATATGGACCTCCATGAGATAATACATATGAAACAATAGAGACACCATCCATGACACATGTAGTTGGATACACTCCTTAAATTACCCAAAATTTATGGCCAAAGGAATAGAGAGCTTATCCACCTATTTCAAAACATGTCCTAAGATGCTAGAGGACATGAAGCTTCAAATCACTAGCCTACAATTTAAATGCGTGGAAAAACAATGGTGGCATAAAAATTTAGAAAATATATCATTCTTATTGAGCTTAAAGAGATGGAAATGACCATTCCTTCTCACATCACATCTTGGCATGAATTTTATTAGAAATTAAGATCATGCTTCTATCTCGTTAGATATCTTCATAATATCCTTGCAAAGTGGTTGTAGCTCCACCAATTACTGAACCATCCAATACATTCCTACATTAAGTTCTTTTGCAAGCTGAACATCCAAATTCATGTCTATGATATGGAATAGGTACTTATAGTGAAATTTAATTTTGGTTTGTTAATGGTTTTTGTGGAGAAGCTAAATTATTGGATAGTCCTTCCTTGAAAAAGATCTTTATTTGAGCCTTGGTTGTGGAACATAAAGTGGTTCCTCTAATTCAATCTTCTCAACCCAAATATTGTCCCTCTCATGCTATTCCTTCTCATGATAGTCCTTCTAATGTGACCCCTTCCTCATCATCCACACCTCACAATACTCCCTAGTGTACCTTTCATAAGGTCAATTTGCATACTTCTATTGATTGCTGAGAAGTTAAAGCTATGCACACTAACAAAAATATTTTACCATGATTGAGCAACTAGTTTCCCCTCTCCATATTTTAGTTGTTCTCTCAAAAATAATACTGAATCATATCCCTTTCTCATTCTCTTGACTGTTAATGAATCCAACACCTCTAATGCACTATTTACCCATAATTTTAAGATCAAGCATGAATTGGCTACTCTTATCCTTGACTTGGTTCAATCTCTTAACCTTCTCAGCACTCCACACTCGACCCAATATCAGCTCAGCTGGGTACAAAAGTAAATACATCATTTTATCGTCTCGCAAAATTGCGTAATGAGCTTCATTATTGACCCTTTTCGAGATATTGTGGCACGTGATGTTCTCTTCTTCATTGTGTTAATATATCACATGGAATTCCATATCAATATGTTAGGCACATTGTTGATTATGATAATGATCATCAATACCACTTGTAGCATGA
>APFE031660410.1:11231-34062 GCA_000404065.3 Pinus taeda
AGGGCTTCTTGATAGTTTTCTGACCATATGACTCAACATCTTTGCCTAAGAGGCTAAACAAAGGAGAGGCTAGCTTGCTAAAATCTTTAATGAATCTCTTGTAATCCCATCTAAGCATAGGAAACTTCTGACATCTCTCACCTTTTGAGGAGGTGAGACCCTTTGGATGATCGCAATTTTGTTGAGTTCCACCTAGAGCCCTTGTTGAGATATTACATGACCTAACATAGTCCCTTCAGTCATCAAAAATTCACATTTTTCCAGATTGAGGGATAGGTTCATCTCAATACACTTGTCTAGAACTTTTCCTAGGTTAGATAAAGCTTCCTAAAAGTCAGAACCATAAGGAGTAAAATCATCCATGTATATTTCTACTGCATCATGAACCAATTCAAAAAATATACTCAATACTGTTCTTTGGAAAGTGGTTGGAGCATTGCACAAACCAAAGGAAGGACCCGGTATGCAAAGGTACCCCAAGGACAAGTGAAAGTGGTATTATCTTCATCTTTTGGGCTGATTTGAATTTGATTGTACCCGCTAAACCCATCTAGGAAGGAGAAAAACTTTTCCCCTGCCAAACTATCTAACACTTGATCTATGAAAGGTAAAGGGAAATGGTTCTTTTTAGTGCCTTTGTTCAATTCCCGATAGTCGACACAGATTCTCCACTTCCCATTTTTATTTGGAACTAGCACCAAAGGAGAGACCCATTCACTGTTAGAGATGGGATAGATGAATCCTGCATCAAGCAATTTCTGCAGTTCTTCCTTAACAATATCTTTAAGTGTTGGATTCATCCTTCTGCAGTCCCTCATTGACTCCAGCACTAAGGTTCAAGAAGGAGGAAGCCCTCCATAAATTTATGCTCCCTATAGCATGGGAAGTTTTCCCAAACATGACAGCTGAGGATGACATAAAGGCCTTAACCTATGATGTCTGTCCTACTGGCAGTGAGGAGGAATAGTAGCAAGGGGGAGAAGGTGAAGCCACTGGTGACTTAGCAGAACAAGAAAGGAAGGAGGAATAAAATAAAATAGAGGAGGAGAGAGCTGAAGAAACAGAGCAGGAAGAGACAGAAAAAGAGACAGAAGGAGGAGAAAAAGAGGCAGAATAGGGAGAAGAGTCCCCTGAGACTCTGGAAAGGGAGGTAGCAGCTACCCTCACTGCCCTCAGTACACCAATCAAGCCAAAGCAAAAGAGGAAAAGATAGGCCTCAATGTATTTCAGGGCTAAGAAGAGCACAAGAATCAAAACAGGCAAACCTCAACCCTCTTCAAAAGTGCCAATTACAATTGAAGATTCAACCTCTGCCAAGGGGAAAGAATCCCCTTCCAAAACACCTATCACATATGAAAGGGGGACTCCTCGATCTTCCATGTGGACGGAAAAGGTAGTACTACAGGACCCAAAAACGGTCCTACAGGAGGCTCAGACAGTTCTATAGGAGACACTATCAAAACTATAGGAGACCCAAAATCTTGAGAAAAGGATGGAAGGATAGCCATAGGTAAAGGAGGAAGCTACAGGGCTACAAGAACCTAATCCCCAACCTAGTCTTGCCTCCTATTACAATCTACTTGAGGGAGGAAGGATAATCCCACAAAAATTTGCAATTCCACTATTCTTTGAATTAGAGAAAGAAAGAATAAGAACACATAGGTGGATGCAAATAGCCAAATCCAAAGGAGTTGAGTATGTTGGCCATATGGAAAACAAACTCACAAAAATGGGCAGAGAGTTGAGTGCTCTCAGAGACAGGGAAGTAATTACAAGAAGCCATCTTGAAACTGAAAATGAATTATTAAGGAGGTAGCTGCAAGAGAAAGAGACTCAGCTGGTATGCATGGCCAGCTTACTCATGGAGGCATTGCAGTGAAGAACACCAGCCAAATCCTACGGCCTCTATCTCAAGGACCAATGGTTACAATTTCAGATAAAGACTTTGGCACAAAGAGGCACAATGCCTTTCCAAGATTATAGGAAGTTTACAGATCTGTGTGACCAAAGCACATAAGGGGATAAGGAAAATATGGCAGAATTCTACCTACATAACATGGCCCTCATAGACATGAATGTGTGGGACCCCAATGCCAAGCTAGGGGACCTGCAATTAATGGCCATGGCCTCTTGGATGAACCATGAAGAATTGAGGGCAGCACAAATATAAATATTGATGATAAAGGAGTAGAATGAGCCATTAATGATAAGAGTTGAGCCATCAGATCCTATGGCACTGATCACCACACACAACCTACTTACTAATAACCCTCAGATTTCCCCTAGATATCTCACCAATTAGGCACAAGCCATTGAACACTTTGAGGATATGCAAAGGCTACTCGGGGATGACTGTGTGCATGCATGCATGAGGAGACAGAACACTTTACCACATAGTTTGCAGATCAGGGAATATCATTTCCCCATGAGGCTAAAGGAGGCATTGAGATGAGTGCCAATGTATAAGCACTCCATGCAGAGGCTGAAGGTCAACTGGATTGGCCTCAAACTGAATCCTCCACTATTGTTAGGCATGCTTGAAGGCAAAAGGGAAGAAGAAGAGGAAGAGAAATGGAAGGAGATAGACAGGAAGGCAAGATTATATGGCCAAGAAGAGCATACCACATCAGAAGCCTGGGATGCTAGGGAGGCCACCAAGGCCATAAAAGATGAGGTGATTGACTAAGTTGCTTAGAGGATGAGCAACACTTTCAGTAGGTGGGTGATGATGAGCCTCATAAATGGGTAATCATATGGGCTCATTTTACCTCCTAACTTAGTCAAATCAACCATTCTCTTAGCTTATTGTATGATTCTCTGATTATATTTATGCTTATAGAGTGAGCTGAGTTAGTTATTGTGCCATGTGGTCTAACATGTATTTAATGCAGATTATTGATGAGTTTCGAGGTCAAAGTCAAGGATCCAGTGGAAAAATGGTAGCAATAACTCGAAGTGGACAAAGGAGAGGACTTATAGGAGGGACGCCCCCTCATTTATTACTCTTCACTTCGAATTCTCCTTCATTCAGCTTGAAGTACAAGCAGCCGAATCATGCACTAGAAGGTAGCCGAGAAAATGGAGGATGACTGATGATTATTTCGAGTTTTGGGATCCAGGCCTCCCTGATTTTAAGGAAGCTATTGGTAGCTTCATTTGTATAAGTAGAGGGGCCTAGGGCCTCACTAGGGTCATATTTTTGTTGGATTTTTGCTTATGTAAACTCTGCTCACACTTCGAGCTTATTATTTGTGACAGTTACATGTAATCTTGCTATTGTTTTGATAATAATCCTTTTTGAGATAGTACTGAGTTACCTCAAAGGGCTGAAGCTCTTGGGTTAGGGCCCAATCCAAGCATCCAAGCTCCTCTTTACTTGCATTTGAATGTTGTATTTCAATTTGTAGATTAGTTTGCTATTAGAAGTATTTCTTTTCTAGTTAAGAATAGGTTGCTTTTGATGATTCAGTAGTTTGCTTCCATTTGTTCTTTATGTAGCAAGTTGAACAGTGATCAATAAATATTCAAAAGGCTAGCAATAGTGCCTTAGCCTCTCTTCTTCCCTTTGGGACCATGATTTGAGGCAAAGACCCTCTTGCTGCCCCAAAAACACAGATTTTCCTCCTTCATAGGAATTCTAGTGTTTGTAGTTTTTTAGTAGGTTAATAGTCCAACCTTGATTTGATTTAGATCTTCTTCATCATGCTCACTTCTTGATTTTAAATAGTCTTCTTTCATGCTTTCCTTTTCTACATCATTTCTCAGCATTTCCTTTCATAGATCATAGTTTAGACCATTTTTATGCAAAACTCTGTTTTTCCTAAATGCATTCATTTCACTTGTTGTTTGATTTCCTTGGTCGAGAATCAGTTTTTATGCAGTAGCTCTCTTCTAGTAGTAGGCCAGATTATCAGCAATCATACCCTCCATCTGATCCATGCCCTATAGGTCTCCCAAATCTCACCTGAGTTCTACCCTAGTTTCCTGCATTTTTCCATAGAGCTTCTTCCTCTCTCCTTGAGCAAACCCAATCATCTTTCTCTCTCTCGGTGATTCATGGTAGACCGTAGGTGCCATAACACCTCATTCCAACCTTCATCCACATTTTCCACCCACTCTCATACCCTCAAAATAGTGAAAACTGCTCTTGGACTCCTCCTATAGGCCTCTTGTAGATTCCATGTTTTCCTCCTATAGATTTCCTGTGTCCTCCTGTAGATTTTCCTATAGGCTTTATTTTGAAGGTCAAGTGTGGGAAAAGCCTCTAGAAGGCCACCTGAGACCTCTTAGGACCCATCCAAACCATCCTACATCTTCGCAAGTCCCAAGACTGCCCTCCAACGCCACCTATCACTGCTACACTCACACACAATAAATTACATGCATGTCAAATTCACATAAAAATACATAAAAATCAAAAAATATGTTTTTTACTCATTTACTTATAGAAATAGCATGGCTAGATTTTTTTTACTTTCATGAATAGGTAATGGCATTCCTTTCATGGTTTTCATAACGCTTTCTGCAAAAGTAGAATTAGTTGGATAATTAGGGTTCACTAGGTTTGCTTTACATTTCAGTCTTTCTCCTTTCTGCAGTTAGAATAGCCTCTATCTTTCTTTCCTTTCGTCACATATAGAGCTTCTTCTTAAACCCATAGAAGTTGGCTCAAGCTCCTAGTGACCTTGTGTCGGCTGACCAAGTGACAACCTGCAGTGAGAACTAGTGCTTGTGCATACAACACCGATGCTTCCAAGTTTGTTACGAACTACTGGGTTGATAAGAGTAAAGTAGGCAGCCCAGGAGTTGCATCATTACTGCTGCAATACTAGTGCTCATCAGAAGAGTATGTCTTTGCAATATTGGCATCAGTGGTGAAGAGGTGTCATCTTGATATAAATCGCATTTATCCATTATTGGGTCCGCTCGACCTCTCCTTTCTTATTTTGGTGCTCACCTCCAGAAACAAGTCATATTAGCTATGATTATGAGAAATATGATAGACATGCCCACAAACAAACTTTGCCTTCAATCACAGTCTCTATTTAATCTCACAATGCAAAGCAATCGTAATTATTAAGCGTTGAACCTGGGCCATTCATTTTATCAGGTTTTCCTTTAAAATCCCAGACCACAACACTATATCAGGACACATGGGAATACACGAGAAAAAATGCAGCCAAACCATAAGGCCGGACTTCAAATACTATGCACCCATGCCTATAGTTATTGTCGGGTCCTCCCATCACATCGCGCCTTATGTACAAGCCTCGGGCTCCACCGATTGTGATATGCGATTGGGGAAGTAGACCCGAAAATATATATGTTTTGGTTAATAGTCCCGGCGGGTCTGACATATCGCATCGCGCCTTATGTATAAGCCTTAAGCTGCACCTGAAGATATATATGTTATGTTTAATAAATATAGCGGGTCTGGTATATCACGGTGCGCCTTATATATATCAGCGTGAAAGTGCCGACTACAATTTGCGATTGGAGGCATGATCGCATTGCATTTATTCATGAGGGATAGGCCTTGCCCTTGATCAATGTGACCTGTGATATACGATAAAGGTATGCAACGAGGATGTGTAAGGACTGAGGAAGTGCGGAGATGTTAAGTCATGCATGCTTTGCAAAGCATTTCTATTATAAAAGAGTTATAATAGGAATAAATATGCAATAGAAGGTTTTGTGGGCCGAATCCAAATACAACCATAATAGAGAGTGGGGCTTGGTTATATGCGTGGGCCTAGAGCACCATGAAGGTTTATGAGATTGAAAAAGTCTAGATCAAGGATATGAATGAAGGGCTAGACTGGGTTATAGATGAATCATGCCACAGAGATTTATTCAGAGGGGTCTTAACCATTAAGAATCGAAGACTTGACTCGGCAGAGATTTAAAATCCCTGGGATAAAAACAGATCATTCAGATAGTTATCATTCAGAGAAATGAAAGATAAAACTTCTAGGGGACCCATTCAAAATTGCTATTAGAGCAACTTTTAATAGGGTGGTGGTTGTGGCAACAACACAACCCAATGTGTATTTTCTGATCTTAAGAAAGGTTGAGTAGGGGGTAGAAATTAATGTGCTTTATTTCAGTCCCATGAGTGATGGTCGTGTTTCTGGACCTACACCCTATGTAAGCATCTGTCATGGCTAACCACGGTCTCCCTAAGATCAAAGTATTCCCTCTTAAGTTGTTTTTTGGTTGAAGAACGTAAAAATCTGCAGGATACTTCCAGGAATTCGATGAGATGACAATGTCTTCTAATACCCCCTCTGGCTTTACCTTAGACATTTCTGCTAGCTCTAACATGGTGGGAGTAGGCAATAAATCAAAGGTTCCTATTCTAGATAAGGTATCCATAGGCATCACATTAATGGCTGTACCCAAATCAATTAAAGTGTTCTTTTATAGGCTATCCATTGATAAAGGTGGTAACCATAAGGATTCCAGGGTCTCCATATTTTTCATAAACAAATCTGGTAGACATTAAACCTGCAAGATTTCCACCTACTTGAATTGTAGAGAGTTCTCTTTGTTGTCTTCCTTGTCTCCTGGTACATATCTCCCTTACTATTTTGGCATAAATCGGGATATTTTTAATTTCTTGTAGCAACATGATCTTAATGCATACATTTCTCAGTTCATACACAAGATCAAACTTGAGTTGTTTTAGTTTCATTCCCAACCTCTCTGGAAAAGGAGGCTGGATCATATGGGATGAGGAAGGTTCTTGTGGCCTTGAAGTAGGTTGTTCTATTTTTTTAAGTGTGGTTTTAACTTTAGGCATTTCTATAGTATCTTCCTCTACAATCTCTTCAATTATTCTAGGTTGAGTCACCACTTTTCCAGACCTAAGCTGGATTTCATGCAACGACATAAGAAATTCCTGTAACATAGGAATATAAATTTACTGCAGTGACTATGGTGTAATACAATAGGTAGGAAACATGGGATAAGTGACCAATCCAATGCTTTGAGCAGATTAGATGGTTTTATTATTGGGGTTAGACACTGGCTGGGTAGGAAGTTGCATAGGACAAGGTTGATTTGGTGGAGTAGGCAGCTGAAGTTGTTGTTGTTGAGGTTGAATCATTTGTTGTTGTGTGGGATGTGGTGGATAAAAGTTTTGAGAAGGAAAATTATGAGTGGTAGGGTAAGAAAACTTCCCCTGCCAAGGTTGTTGTGGGGGCTAAGGCTTCCAAGGCATTGCAATATTCCACATATGATTTTGAGTATAAGAAAATTATAGTGCGATTTAGTCATACCTGCAGCACGTGGTTGCCATGGTCTTTGAGGTGCCATTGCATAGAGTGCATTGACAACTCCTTGATCTGCTAGATATGTCACTTTTATTTCAGGAAGTGAAGGACATTGATCAGTGTAATGCTCACTTCACAGATTCATCATACCTCTATACTATCTGTAGGACATTCCCTCAAGGCATGCTTCTTCCTGCACTTTGAACAAAACACTGCCAGGGCTTTCTCCAGTTCCTCCTCTTTTTCAAGTTTCTTTTTATCCTATAAAACATCTAATTGAGAAGATAATGTGCTAAGAGTATCAGTTTTAAAATTTTCAAATAAATTACCCATTTCAACTCTGGTTACTCCAGCTCTAGCAACTGATTTGACAAGCCTGGAAGAAGTATCTCTTGTTCCTCCTCCAACTTTAGAATTTCCTCTTGAATATCGCCGACATATTTCACATACCTCATCATAGCCCAACCTTGATATGTCACCTCCTCCCATTAATTTCAAAATCTCCAAATATTTTGGTCTGATTTGTCTAAGAAAAATTGTTCCTTTAGTATCCTTGCTCAGTTGATTCATTTTGGACCTCTGCAGATTATACTGAAATCTCTCCACCAAGTCCTCAAGACTCCCCCCCTCCTTCTGAGTCATGCCAAAAATCTCTTCTCTGAGGTCCGTAGTCTTGCCATAATCTTTATATTTCCTTAAGAATACCTTTTTCATTTCCTCCCAAGTTGTAGTGGAGTTTGAATCCAACCCCATAAACCACCTGAGAGTGGCATCCTTCAATGTTGCAAGAAACAACTTCAGCTTTTGAGCATTGGAAGAATAGTCATAGCTCCTACATAACACATTGAACTCGAATAAAAATACATCAGGATCTTCACTCGGAACCCCACAAAAGTTAGGCAACATTGAAGGAGGAATATTATTCATCTGAGTAGCTCCACCAGCCTCCCTGATAGGGAATTTGAATGTGACCAGTTCTTCTTCCTTCTCATCGTATCCATCTATGTGACCAATCCCCTCCTCATGAGCCATTTTGGACCAAAAGGAAGTGGGGCCTTTGTAGACTATAGATTTTGCGGAATCAATGGTTTGAAATTCTGGTTCTTGAATAGGATTGCCAAGGAATTCCTTTTCAAGCTCACCACTAAGAAAAATATGTTATTTTCCTTGTGAGAGGAGATTCAAAATGGGAAGAAATAGAATATTTTCTTGGAGAAGCTTCTTCTATAGAAGCAGGAATATGTTCTGGGATCTTTTCAGGACTACAGAGCTCCTGTTCGAACTCTTCTTCCCTTGTTGCATTATATCTTGCAAACTTATTTTTCCTTGCCAGTGTATTAGTAAATGAAGTGGTGCTCACATAACCACAAAATACATTTGTAGATGTTGGACCAAATCATCTACTATGCAAACAAATACAAAATAAATTACTTACCAAACAATTAGGACATAGCTTTAGCGAATTTCTGACCTCCTCCAGTGCATAGGCTTTTCCCTTTGTCTTACCACTTCGACTCCCCCCATCCTAAAAATTCCAAACAATGCATGTAATACAAAAAAAACACTTCAGTATTATCCCTTAGCACCTCCCCAGAAATGGCACCAAAATGTTGAGTCAAATTATAGCCTTATAATTTGATTAACATAAATCATCAACCCAGGGCAGGTAAGCTTGTGAGATGATGTGCAAAATATATGCAGGCAGAACATTGTGAGTGATTATTAATATAGCTAGTCAATCATACAAAAATAATGACTCTTTTCTGTATCAATCACTTAGTAGAAAAGTTTATAGAGTGGATCAAACATCCCTCTATAGCTCTTAATATTGTTGATGATGATTAGGAAAAGATACAGAAATCAACTTACAACAAACTCATAAATTCACTCAACATTATAAATCAAATCTTAATTAAATGAATTCCACACATTAACATGAAACTAGTTCATTCAATAAATTGTTGTTGATATATCAGAAAGAGTGCATAGCTGTAAAAAAAAATTATTATTACATAAAAAAAAATGCATAAACACAAAAATACAAGAGTTGTGTTCAAAGGGGGCCCTCCCTTACTCACAACCCCTTCAAATTAGAAGAGTTTTCTCAACGAGGTAGACAAAACATATAATTTTGTATTAATCTGAAAAAGGTACAGTCGAGGATAATCTGATATACAGTCTTACTGAAACCAACCTAGCAATCCCCTATCATATAAACTAGAACATAACTTATACATTTACAAAAGCCCATATATGGCTCAAAGTAAGGAGGACTACTAATCTAATCCATTGGCTAACAGTCCTGTTACAAAATATCAAATTTAGCCATACTAGGTCTAATCCACGACAGAAAGCATGGATTAGATGAAATTCGTTACATGGTTATAGCTTTCCTCCAAATGACCAACGAGAGAAAATTTATGAATCTGGGTAGTATCATGGGCATATCTGAAACAACCAATAGGACAACATCCATATGTGATCAATTACCCACAAAACCCATGTTCCTGTTTGACTTAGAAATTCATGGAGCATAGCTAACATCTGAAGTTGCCATAGGAAATCTAGGCAGTTACAGGAAATCCATGGTTGCACGAATTCTATAGTGTTTGCAAGAAATAGGATCGCACAGTTGTCTGCAGGAAATGCGGGCCTGTTTTCGAATCAAAACAAATCTACACAAGAAATCAAGATTAGTTGGCATGGTAATTAAATAAAGAACAACAAGTTGTAAGGAATACTTAAAGTCAAGGTAAAAGTCGCTTTTTCATGTTAATTTTCATACCTTCAGCATACGACACCCTTTTGGAAAAAATCTAAATATTGTAACCGAAAAGGCATAATAGGGGTTAACGATAGCTCAAAATGGGAGAGGTAAAGTATGGAAAAGGGTGTCAAAATTGGGCAAAACCAAGCCCAATTTTGTAAAAGTATATTACAAAAGAAGTTGAAAACTACAATAGATATTTTAAGTGAATAGAACTTTATATTGTTGATACAATTCATTTGATTCATGATGCATTCTCAAGTGGGATGAGTATTTTTTTTAAGGAAACTAGGAAATTATTTTAAATGTCGATTTTAGAACATGTCCATCTATTACTGAATTTGAATTAATTTCCTTGGGATGAGTTTGCATATATTTGTGTGATTGAAATGTCTTCAGAAAATGTAACTAAAAACTATGTATAAGTAGTGACAAAAATCTATTCCTTCTTTTGGAAAGACCACCTCAAAGATTACTTGTAGGCCTTTTTATGAGTCTGTACACTTGGATTGTTGGGAAGTTTACAAATATGCATGGGTTCAATGTTGCTACGGCATGTACAAAAATCTCCAGTATCATGAAAAAGGTGAAACCCTCATTGAATGAACCAACATTCATTAAAGATATTTTTCATTTCGATTATTCATTCCAATGGCCATATTTGAGAAGACAATTTTTTTACAAATTTTGTGATCCATGTGGATATTCGTGGCCACCCACCTATTCCACCTAGACCCTTTAGTGAGTTTCATCTGTTTCCTTGTTTATTTTAGCATTTACTATTTTTAGCATTTTTTAGGTCATGAACTTTCGGAGCAGCTTTAACCCCCTAAACGACGTTGTTTTGAGGTCTTATGTAGGCCCATAGCCATAGGTAGGGGCCTACCACAAATCTTGTAGTCCTCGATGAGACCTTTCCAACAAGGTATCGTACATGCCAAATGGAGATAATCGACCCCAGGAAGTTCGTTACCCAACTAACCTGAATGGGACCCACAAACTCTTAGCGTTACATTACATGGGGTTAGGGTTTTGTTTTTATAGGGTTTTCTCTTATTCTTAAATAATAAATAGGCCCTTGAGCTTAGTTTTAACACAGTTTAGAGGCATATAGCCACCACATCTCTTCTCAGAGATAAGCTACCATAGCCCAAACTAGTTTATTTCCATTCTCTTTGTAAGCATATTTCAGTATTCTGATATTAATGAAATGAAGTATTATTTTTGCTGCATATCTGTATTTATGGTTACATCTATAATTTTTGTGTTCATGTTTAAGTTCAAATCAGTGGTATCAGAGTAGTTTTCTTGTTCTCTTTTTTTCTTTGCGTGTCCCCAACAAGGTCAATGTATAAGGAGTTAGGGCTCATTCTAGTTGAACCTTTGCAGGACTAGCCTTGCAAAACCCAATGGCCTCCCATGGCGGATGAAATGAAAGATGAGGGCCCAGGATATCCTTTCAAAAATCCCTCAAGCGACAGAGGAAAGCAATCGTGGATAACTTTTCTCAGATCCTTCGACGGCTACCCACAAGTGACACTGTCTTCACCCAACAACTACTTTGGAGTCGCCACTCCTTTTAAGGTACAAGTTAAATTTTATATTCCCATATTTGAGGGCCAGATAGATGCAGATGTCATAGATAAATGGTTGAATCTTTTGGAAGGGTATTTTTCAGTTCATGACTTTTCCAATCGAGAAAATATTACATTTTCACTTCTCAAAGCCACGTCAAGGACTAGTGGGAAACCTATTGTGAATAAAAGGACGAGAGTGAACCCTCACTGATTTCAGCCACATCCACTTGGGATTTGTTTTGAGATTCCATCAAGGAACAATATTACCCTGTCGGGAGCTATGAAGATGAATACATAAAGTGGACCACACTGCGACAGGGAAGGGACCAAGATGTGTCAGAGTTCAAACTGTTTTCCATACCCTCCACACGAAGTTAGGTATTAAGAATTATGTGTGCCATTTGGTACTCAAGCATCACAGTTGTCTACAAAAGTACATCTAGGACGAGATGGAGTTCCTAGACATCTCCTCGCTCAGCATGACATACTGATACATTGTCAATATCGAGTAGAAGTTTAAATAGAAGAAGAAATACTTTGGATCTACGAATCTAAAGCAAGGAAAAGGTGTCCCCAAAACACAGAGAAAAGTCCAAAGCTAAGCCAGGGAAACCCAAGAGAACCCGTCGAAGATGCAAGCAGAGAAAAATACCATGAAGCTAAAGAAGGACATGGGAAAATGGTGTGAGTTCCATAAGAACTACACTCACAACATAGTGAGTGTCTGGCCAAATAGTCACTATTGGTGGATCTGAAGGTTTCTGAATTTGAAGCAGGTTCTGACTCTGAGTCAGAACCTGAAAAGGGTAATGACAAAGGAAAGGAGATCATTGGCAAGAAGCCCAGTGCCACTGTGGCCACTACCAATATCCAAAACAATGAGCCTAAAGATCTAGAGGAGGGAAACACCTCTTCCACTCATAGAAGTGGTGAAGATTTCTCCACTGTAGTTCATTGTCAACAACGAGAGCCAAAAGAACATCATTTCAGCAGAGGTAGTGAAGTGGTTGAGCCTACCAATGACAAGACATCTACAGAAGTACACCATTGGGTGGTTCACCAAGGACGAGATCTTCATGTCAGCGAGTAGTGTCGCCTTCCCTATAGCATCAATCCCTTCACAGATGATGTACTGTGTGATGTTTCACCTCTTGAAGTTTGTGATGTATTATTAGGACAACCATACTTGTGGAAGTGAGATATTGTATATGAGTCTAGACCTCACTCTGTGATTATTACTTTGGGCAATAATTTGTACAAGATACCAGAGGTAGCCCCACCTACCACCATCTCTTTGATTACTACAAAGCAATGCAGTAAGATTATTTCCCATACTAGGAATTTTTTTTTCCTTATGATACGCCCTCAAGGAAAGAATAAGGTTATGGCCACGACCTCTAAATAGGCCTATGCCACACAATAGAAGCAGATGGACAAGGTTGTAGAGGAGTGTAGTGGCATTTAACCCTCATCTACAAGGGTACCTCCACACTATCAGGTCAAGCACTCCACCGATTTTACCCTAGGCGTGTCACTACCCAATGGACCTATCTATCGACGTTTGTTCTGGAGAACGTTGAGATCAAGAGGCAGATTCAGGAGCTGTTGTAGAAAAGTCACATCAGGCCAATCTCATCACCATATTGGATCCTGATTGTATTGGTGCAGAAGAAGGATGGGACCTGGAGACTCTGTATTGACTATCGGGCGCTGAACAAGATCATTGTTTGGAATAGATACCCAATCCCATTGATGACCTTCTGGACCAGCTAAAGGGGGCCAAATATTTCAACAATATTGACTTGAAGTCCAGCTATCACCAGGTGCCTATCGAACGCTCTGATGTGTGGAAGATTGCCTTCAAATCCAAGGAGGGCATTTTTAAATGGTTGGTCATGCCTTTCAAGTTGACAAATGCCCCTGCAACCTCCATGAGGTTGATGGAGGACATCTCGCGACCCTTCACTAATGCACTCTTGGTGGTGTAATTAGATGATATATTGGTCTTCAGCCAGAGTTGGGAAGAGCACTTCCACTAGATTCGACAGGTCCTTCAAACCCCACCACAACAGAAGTTGTGTGATAATTTGGAGAAATTCACTTTTGGCATGACCTAGGTTCAATACCTAGGGTACATCATTGATGAGAAGGGTGTGTACGTGGACCCAGCCAAGATACAAGTCACTCAGGATTGGCCAGCCCCAACCACTCTAAAAGTGCTTTACATTTTTCTATGTCTTTCCAATTTATACAATAGTTTTGTGTTGGTGTTCTATGATATTACTTGACCTTTAAGTCAAGTCACCAAGGATGGAGGAAAAGAAAAGTTTTTTTTGGTTTGAAACCCAACAGAAGGTGTTTTCAAAGTTGATTCATTGACTCTTCTCTACACCAGTTCTCACACTACCAGACCTGCAACAACCATTTGAGATTGAGACATGCACCTCTGACTATGCTATTGGTGCAGTAATTACTCAGCAAGGGCATCTAGTGGCTTACCACAGTGAGACACTTTAAAACACTGTCCAAAAGTTTCCTACTTACAACAAAGAAATGTATTGCATTGTAAAGGTTTGTCATTAATGGAAGCATTACATTCTCGGGAAGGAAACAATCATCCACATAGACCACCAACCCCTGTAGTTCATACAAATACAAGGGAAGTTGCAGAAAGATCACCATAAAAAATAGTCCACTTACCCACAACAGCTCCATTTGAACATCAAGTATAAGAAGGATAAAACCAATAATGTTGCAGACTACCTCAATCAACCACCAGTCATGGCGTTAATCACTGTGCTCAACTCCTATGTGCACAAGACTTCGGGGTGGTCGCATCTTTACAAGAGAAATCTAGAATTTGACAACACATACTAGACACTCTTGGAAGGGAAGCAAGTTCCAAATTTTCACCTTTAGCATGCACTATTATGCCACTTGGGACACTTATGTGTTCCTTCAAGGGAGTGTGCCAAGATGATTTGGGAGGCACACTACAATCGGGTCGCTGGACATTTTAGAGTAGAGAAAACAATGGTGGTATTGCAGAAGTATTTTTATTGGCTGAAATTTTGTTAGGATGTTGGGAAGTAAATTAGATCATGCACCACCTGCACCACTTCCAAAAAAACCATCAATAATCAAGGAATATATACTTTTCTACCTACTACTATTCGACCTTGCCTTACATGTCGGATCTTCCTTCTACTAAGCATGACAACAACTCTATTTTCGTGGTCGTCGACAGATTCACTAAGATGGCAATCATGGTGGCCTGCAAGAAGAGTATCACAACGGAGGCCACTGCTAAGCTCTTCTTTTAGCGAGTGTGGGTACACTTTGGGATCCCACAGTGCATTATCTCAAATCAAGATAGCAGATTCTTGAGTGCATTTTAGTCAAGTCTCTGGTCAATGGTAGATACAAAACTTACTAAGTCCACAAATTTCCATCCCCAAACTGATGGCCAAACAGAGGTTGTCAACAGGATGATCATACACATTTTGCGCATGTATAATTACAATTATCCATGGACTTGGGATGAAAGTCTCCCCTATGTCTAGCACAACTACAACAGAACTCTCCACAACTCAACGGGCCATAGCCCCTTTCAAGTTGGGCAAGGATCTCAACCATTATGTCTCATTCATGTGGCCATACCATTTGTAACCACTCAAGTAAATTCGTCTCACGTCCGAAGTCGACAAGACTAAAAAATTCATTAAGCACATTCAACACATCTACTAATAGGTCAATGATATATTGGACAGATCCAATGCTAAGTATAAGAAATTCCATGATCAACATCGAGTGTTGCACAAGTTCCAGGTGGGTAATAAAGTTTGGCTACATTTGCAGAAGGAGCACCTAGTTGAACCTCAACACAAGCTTTTCCTACTCTGATATGGGTCATACACCATCACTAAGGTTTTTGGTGATAATGCCTTCGAGCTCAGCATCCCACCCATCTGTTAGAGCCTAAATCTGCCTTAGGCTGAAGGAAGGAAAAATTCAAGGTAACCACAAACCATGCTCAGTCTGGTAGCTAGCCCTACCAGAACAGGAGAGGGATCTCTCCGTGTCACACTCAGTGAATAAATAAACTATATGGTTTGAGGTGACTTACAGTGAATATTGATTTTAGGCTAGGTAAATAAAAATGGAAACAAGAGGCAATTTTTGATAAATGACTGAGTTTCTGGGATGTATCGGACCAACGAGCAGCAATGAGCAGAGAATTTAACACAAAGGCACAGATTACTTTGTGAGGCAAGACAGGCGGAAAGTCTAGAAATTAAATTTGAAATAATGTGAAATGGAAATATTGTTTAGGAGGGTGAAAATGGCATAAACACATAAATCCTTTTCAACAAAAGAAGAACACAAAACGTGAAACTTTCCCACAGGCAAAGCAATAAACATGAATTCTACCTTATCTTACTTAGAAAATTTCACTGGAAATGAATATGAATGAACTATGAAACATAACAAAATACATATCAAACGTAAAGAGAACACATTTGCTACACTCACACCACATGAATCTCATGAACCAGAGCCGTTGCCTTTCATTAATTCTCTGTCAAAATATACAATGAAGAACTGAGTTTCTCTCCCACAGTCTCCCAGAAATTACAACCAACCCTTTGCAAATGGTTTTGCATACAATAAATAGACTATGCCATTGGGAAATAGAACAACCCGAAGTTGGGGAGCTTTTCAAATCATTACAAACATGGAAATGGAAAGCCAACCATTAGTGACAGGTGCAGCGTTACAAAAATGACAAATTGCTTGGGTGACTGCTCACCTTCCTTTGCCACTTGGATAGAAGCCAACCTTTAGTAAAAATACTCTTTAAACTTTGCCTTAGGTGCCGAAAAAATTGTAGTGTAAATGAGCGGGCTCACTTAGAGAAAATTGCAAATCGAAATTTCGCGGAGCAGAAGTGACTTTGGCCTTTGGGTCTCTGTGCACCGCGCCAAAATCTATATGCATCGTGCCACTTTGGAGGTGCTTTTGGGGTAGCTATTGAAGTTCAAATTGTGCCCAAGTGTGCTTGTTAGAAAGCCCTACCTGTCTACTTTCCAACCCAAGTGGAATTTATGAATTTGCTGCTCATTTATACCTCCAAAACGTCAATCTCACAAGACTGGTTCCTATGTGTCAAAATAGGGGCAGAGAGGTCATGCTTTGAGTGTTTGTTACCTCCTGGGGACTCAAAACTTGCCCAAACATCTTGGCCATGTACCATAAGTCATGATTTTTCATGTGGAATCCAAAAATGCAAACCATTTGTGATTTGGAGCTCCCAATCCTAAGCGCTACCCTGTTTTGTGCCCAAACATTTGTCAAGTGACCAAAATTGCCCCAAATTTTTGAAATTTGGGCTGGAGGTTCTCTATGAAGTGCTATGATGGGCCATAGAGGCTTCAGCCAAGATTCGGAGCTGATCTTGCTTGTTTTGCCTCTTTTGTCTTTTTGTCGCTCTCCTCAATTTTGCCTTCAAACTCCTTATCCGAGCCTTTGAACTCATGTTCCGTGCCTTGTAGCGATAAACCATCTGTCTCAATATGGTTTTTTCCTTGTTGGCCTTCTCTAGCAGTCTCTCAAGGTGGATGTTGATACGCTTGCACCAAGACTCTCGGTCATTGTTAATCTCTTGCTCTAATGGAGTGAGCTCAATCCTCCTATGTTGGGTAGCGTAGCGATTCTCGCGGATGTTTTGCAGCTCCATGATCTCATGCTGGTCTTCAAGCTGTTTGTTCCTCTACTCCAAATACCTGATAATCCACTTAGCCCTCTCCAAATTGAGTGACAAGTCTTGGATCTCCATTTGCTGCTCCTAGATGGTCCTCCTAAGTTGGACACTCTCCACATCTGTATCATCATCATGAATGAGGATGAAGTCAGCCTCTTGTTCACCCGATGGCCCCTCGTCATGCATGGGCCTCTTGCCCTTGTCTTGTACCTGTGTTGTCGATGTCGAAAGTGAGGCCCCTTCGACCCCGGGTGGAGATAACACACGCTTTGCAGCTGTAAACAAATGTCTACTGCCTCTCTGATAGGTGATGAATACTGGCATAGTAGTGGTCTCATGGCGCTCATACTGATGAGAAGGACCACCTATATCATGTTTAACCTCTGATAATACCTGTGAAGTGTTGAAGAGGTCACGGGAGATGAAATCATCCAAAGTAATGCCCTGCAATCCCAGCTGATGAACCACCAAAATCTTAATAAGAGCAAAGTGATAAACACTATTAAGTTGCTGCTGAGGGGTCTTGTGCTGCATGAAGGTGTTCATCCTCTCTATGTTGCTGCAAATGAAATATGGGATGTTCATCATCCGTACCCTGGTAAAGTGCATGAGCAACATAATGTGATAGGCATATAGATGAGAGAACCTCCCCTCACAGCTGAAATACTTCATGATCAACTTCATGAGTGGAGCATATTCATCTTTCAAATATCAGAATGGAAAGACTCTTTGGAGCTGCCTCAAGAAACGGGCCTTGATGTATGGCTCATAATGCTGCCGATCAACCTTCTGTTTCTTGTGCCATGGTTCTCCAACGTTCGATATGCCGGTTGCTAATGAGACAGTTTCAGGTGTCAGTGTGAAGGTGACATCGACCAAGATAGAGTGATCTCCATGTAGGTGAAGCACAAAAAGACGGGCCAACTCATGATTAACTCGAACACCAGCCACCTTTTGAAAAAACTCCAAACATGACAGATGCTAGAAACATGACATAGCAAGAGGGCAGGCCTGCAATTCTGTAAGGGTGGTTGGTTCATCCCTAACATGTTTGCCACTTTTATGATGTCTCCGGGGAGCCTGTTCTTCCGAGGATGAATCACTTTGGTTTTCCATTTCATACTCCGATGAATGCTCATATGCCATGACTGTTGTATGTGGATTTTGCTTGGACTGCCCTTTGATGATGGTATGAAACTATGTGTTGGTATGAACTCTGCCACCAAGGGGAACAATGCAAAAAGGGAGTGTTAGGAAGGGGAATAATATAATGGGATTAGGGGTTATGGGGGAAATTTTGTTTAGGGATATGTAGGAGGGTTTGGGGATTTTATAATGTAGGGTTTTGGGGTTTTACATTGACGAATGAGTGGAGGGGATAGGGAATAGGGGTTTAGTAATGTGTTAGGGTAGGGAAAGATGGGAAAAATGGAATACGGGGGAAGGGAACAATGGAAAGAAGGAGAAAAATGAAAGGTGAGGAAGAACCTTGGCATCAACACAACAAATTTGCAACCCTAAGAGCAATGCCTTTGATGATTTCAAGTGGTAGGTTTTAGGTGTTTTTATTGCAACTATACACGGCCATAAACCATCATCATATTCAAAAAAATATATGAGCCATCGAGAACTTGACCCTACCTGTCAATTAGAAGGGATTCAAAGCGATTTGTTGCAAATTTGGGACAAATTCGGGCCTTTGTGGGTGTGCACCACGCAGCAAACCCAGTGCGCCGCACTCTGTGTGTGCACTGCGCCCATGTAGTTTCACCACTATGGGGTCGCGCCCTCTGTGCCGCACTCTCTATGTGCGCCGCACCCCTCTACCTATGCGCCGCGCCCTTGGAAACTCCTCCAAACTCACCCAAAATGCATGCTAGCTTTCTCACAATCACTTTGCAATGTTTCTCTCTACCTTGGTATGCAAAATGACTATGTTTCTTGTGGAAATTCTATATAATGGCATTTGGAGTCATGGCTTTAATTTTTGTTTCTTCAAAACCCACTTTGATAATGTTTTATTTTGGCACTTTTTCCTTATTTAATTCAACTCTGTATTTCACTTTTCCCTTTGAATTTTTAGCTAAAATGATGCAATTTTTTGCACTTTTTGCAGGGGTTGCATGACATGGCATTTGGCCAAGGAAACCATGAATGCGCCTGAAGAGATCAACTGGAGACTTTTTGAAAATTATCAAAAATGACACACTGTTTGACTTTTCTTCAAAACAGAGTTTTGAAGAACAGTCGTAATCTGTAAACATGATAATGAAAATCTTTAAATCATAACTTTGTAAGGGCCTCCCTCTAGCCTGCATGGCTTTATTGGACATGGTTGAAGACCGAATTGACTAATCCTTAGACCTAATGACTGAAAATGACTCTTGTCCATTAAAGGATCAAACATTGATTGTCATGGACTTTAGTGAACATTGATGAAAAGACCTAAGCCAGCAGGTGCCAGACATGAGGGGAAATGACTAACAAGACCTTTTCCGTCAGATTATGGCATGCCCCTAGCAAAATGTAGCTGAGTGGATGGAGCGAGACACCTAAAAATGAAATGCAGAAAGAGTTTTGATCTCTGACGAAGGACTGACAAGACCGACTCTAACATTGGATCCTAGCTCCTTGGAGGTGCCAAGAACAACAAATCTCTGGAAGAGCTAGCCAGTGCCTTCATCCATTGGGCTATGGAGTCATTATTTCGATAAACAACACAAGACTCTGACTCATTTATGAAACTAAAATGACCAAAAAATTGACTCAAATTTGATATTGAAATGACTTCAAGACTAACTTGACAAACTCTAACCAAACTGAAATAAAATGGTATTTACAGTGACAGTGGAAGCAGTGTCAACAACTTAGAAATGGTACCGCTTGAGCAGCTGACCATTGATCGGCCCTCTTGGACAATCTTCCCCGTTCATTTCCTTTAGAAGAAAGACATTCTGACCCCGATATGTTGCAATCTTGAAGGGACCTTTCCTATTATTCTCGAACTTACCGTGTTTATCTTTTTCCTCATTTCTTGCATCCCACTTCAGCACCACATCATCCAACTGAAATTTGTCTGCCTTTGCTTTTCTGTCATAAATTTTCTTAATCTTCTCCTGCAACTTGGATGTGTTTTGGAAGACTTCTTCTCTAGTCTGCTGCAAGTGGACCATTTGATTCAACCTTCTCTGCATAGGATCATCTTCACTGTCGGCCTCCTGAAGAAATTTGACCACCGGGGCTACGAGAGAGGTAGGAAACACTGTATCAACTCCATAAACAAGCTCAAATAGGGACATACCAATGGATTTCTTCTAACTGACCCGATCTTCCCAAACTGCAATGACCAACCTCTTATGCCAGCTCTTCTTGTTTATTTCCAGCAGCTTCTTGATGATGTTGACCAACGATTTATTCGAAGACTCCACCAATCCATTGCCTTGCGGATGGTAGACGGTTGAGTGACCCAAAATGATGTGATATTTATGACAAAACTCTACCATCCTTTTTGATTTGAAAGATGTTGCGTTATCAGTGATTAACTTATTCGGGCAACCAAACCAAGACAAGATGTTATTTTCAAGGAATGAAATAATTACCGCATCTGTAGCTTTTCTGGTGGGAATTGCTTCGATCCATTTCGTGAAATAATCTGTTGTTGTGAGGATCCACCTATGCTGACCGGAAGAAGCGGGATGAATTTCACCAATGAAATCCAACCCCCATTGCTGAAAAGGGGCACTCACCTCAATGGGCTTAAGTGGAAAAGGCTGTAACTTCTGCCTTCCTTCGAAAATTTGACACTTATGATAGCTCTTGACAATCTTATGTACATCAACAAACAATGTCGGCCAATAGTATCCCGCTCTTAGGACTTTATTTGATGTTGATTTCCAAAAAAGGTGACCACCACAGTCTCCTTCGTGGAAATCCTCCATGACCTTCTTTGCTTCTTTTTCCACCAAACAATTTAACAGAACGCCACCGGGATCTTTCCAATACAGTGCCGAATTTAGAATGCAAAACTTGGCAACCTTCAATTTGAGTGTTCTAGCTATGTTTCTAGTCATGTCGAGCGGTGGTGACAAATTTTTAAGCACATATATGATATCTGAATACCACGGAGAAAGAAAAAACATTTCAGATACCTGAATTGACGAACCTTCCTCATTCTCATCAGCCATAGCAGCGATCAGATTTATGTCTAAGGCATGCAAGTTTGATTCGACCATTAACTTTGCCAATCTCTGTCATTTAACAAGCTTTGTGGGATTTATTTCCACATCATATTCCAACAAATTTGCAATCCACTTGCTTCGTCTTCCTTCCTGATCGGTCTGCACTAAAACATCTTTGACAACAGCATTAGGAACATAGGCCAAAATATGAGAATGTAGAATATATAGCCAAAAATCTTTCAATGCTTTCACAAGTGCAAGGGCTTGCTTCTCAATGATGTTGTATTTTAAGGCTGCATCTTTTATAGCTCTGCTGAAGAATGCAATGGGTCTTTCGTGATCATCACTCTTCTGCAATAACACAACTACCATAGTATGCTCCGAAGTAAATGAAAACAATATGAAATCCTGAGTGTAGTCCGGGCTGACTAGAACTGGAGCTGAAGAAAGAGCCAATTTGACTAAATTGAAAGATTTTACAGCCTCCTCCATCCATTTCACTTGGCTGTCCTTCTTAAGCATGTTTGTAATCTCTCTTAGGTGCTCAACAAGATTAGGTACAAAGCAGCGTAGGAAATTCATTTTACCATTGAAAGATTGAATCTCTTTCTTATTCCGGGGCAGATCGATTTGCTGAATTTCTTGTACACGTGCTGGGTCAATACGAATGCCATCTTTTAAGATAATGTGCCCGAGTAGTTTGCCTTCCTCCATGGCGAACAAGCTCCTTTTCAGATTCAGTGACAGGCCATATTTTCTGCATTTTTGAAAGATAGTTTTTAGATGGTACATGTGTTCTTCATCAGATTTGGAAAACACCATCATATCATCAAGATACACAACCAAAAAGACATCCTTCTCATTTGCGAAAGCCAAGTCCATTGCACGCTGAAATGTGGCACCCGCATTCTTCAAACCAAAAGGCATTTTAGCGTTCCCCACGGAGTGGTGAACGCTGTCTTGTCTCGGTCATCTTCATGGACAAAAACTTGGTTATATCTAGAATAACCATCAAGTAGTGACATATGAGATGCTCCCACTACTCGCTAAAGTATATGGTCCATTTTGGGCAGTGGATAGTTATCTTTCAATGAAACTTTATTGAGATTTCTAAAATCAATGCACATGCGAATCTCACCTGTCTTCTTTCGTACGGGCACCAAATTAGAGATCCAATCTGAAAATCTGATGGGAACAATGATCCCTGATTTGTACAACCTGTTTATCTCCTTTTCAATTGATGGCAGCAGCTTTGGATTTAGCCTTCTCAACTT